>JAFELO010000176.1:242773-269562 GCA_017140195.1 Eumaeus atala
GGTTTTAGTCTGACGGGATAAGGATAATTTAATAAAGTTTACGAGCCTGTCACTCTCTCTCTCTCTCTCTCTCTCTCTCTCTCTCTCTCTCTTCAGTCGACGTTAATCCACAGCTGGACATAAGCCTCTCCCAATTTACGGACCTCAACAGTCACAAAAAGGTGCCGAGTACTATTCCCCCGTTTACCCCCGTACTGTAGCAAACCTTAATGTCCTCTTAAGTAATACATGAGTGTATGAACCTACGTCGGTCCATCCAATTACGACGCCCCGCCTCGCCTCGCTGAATATTTATGACTTATCCTCCGAGGCGATAAGCTAAAGCCGCCAACTTCACCGATCTATACACGAGTGTACCTGTTCATAATAATTTCGTGCTAGCCCATTTTCGGTTACAGCGGCCATTTTTATTGAGTAGACCCATCTGCGCGAGACATGTTATAGTGCACAAGTATTTTGTGCTCCTATTCCGATGGGACGGACATCCGAAACGACCGGAGAGAAATCCGTCGCAGGACCGATGAGCCTAACGTACACTTTGAGTTACGGGGCCGTAACACCGCCGACTTCCAAATCCGGACAGTTATTAGCATTTTTCGTATGGTCCAATCCGGGATTTAGACTCCGAAACCTCACAGCTGGGGCTGAACCTGCTTACAACTAGACCACGAGGCAGTATCTCGTAAGTGATGTTTGTATATTCATGGGACAGAATTATTTAAATCTACCACAAGTGTGAGTAACACCAGATAATGCGCTTTATCACCTACTTGGGCTTAGGACTGAACAAATACTATTCCATATCGATATATAACATTACAACTTTCAAACATGATTCACCAAAAAGCACTCACGCTGAAGGATGTTGGACGTGACGCGCGGCCTTGCATCTGAACTGTCGAGGCACGTTGGACCGCTGCAAAGTGACAGCTATATATAACATTTGTGACTATCCCGTGGACCATTGGAAGGGAGGAGGGCAGGAAAGCGACACGTTTGCGAAACAATTGTGCAGAGAGAGTTGTTGCTGGTCATCAAGAGTCTTCGAGTACTCCTTAGACTTCTTAAATTTTATAGAAATAAATAGATGTAATTTTTAAATTTTGGAAATTACTAAACTGTAAACTCCATTGGTCTAAGCAGTACGTTCGCTGGTAACAGTGAGATACGATAAGTAAATACTAGTTAAGTGTTAAATATTATTTAGTTACTAATTCATGTACTCAGAAAACGTATACATTAAAAGTGACACATACAAAGCTTTAAGTACAAAGGCAATGACCATTTTTAGATGTTAATATATAACGAGCCAGGTTATAAAGTACCACCCCACCGTGGTTCAAGCCTTGTCGTGGCGGTGGGACTTAGTAGCCTGGGGTGAACCCAGACGAAGTCAATTGAACCGAGGGGGCTTTTTTCACCCCTCTTATAAGAAGAGGGGGCTTAAAGATCAGGGAGAGGAATAGCTTTCGGTACCCCTCTTATAACCCGTCTTATCGAGAAGAGGGGACCTAAGAGCAACAGGAGGTGGCGCTTTTACGCGCCTTCACCGGCCCTGGGTGGGGTCCAGTGGTGTGTGAGACTCGCCGCACATGATAGTGACGAATAGCCACAAAAACCACCGCGAGTGCCATCAGTGCCGTCCTTGGTGAGGTGCCCCGGAACAACAATCATCAGGGCACCTCGACGGCTAGTCAGCCCCCTAAGGGACCAAGATACGTTGTACGTGATCAAGATATAACAGCAAGTGGCTCGTGACCGTGACCTGTGGCGATCTATGGCGGAGGCCTGTGTCCAGCCTCTATGTTGATGATAATATAATGATGTATCTAAAAATCTTCTATTTCAAGTGAAGCGTCTGAAACGTTGATTGCCTCAGTGCGGCGGGAAATCCTGTTTCCGGGCACCCAACGTCTCTGTGTTTGTTGCGGTTTTACTGATGTCGTGTGCTGCTGGAATATGTGAAATTATGTCACAAATATTTTCACATGTGTGGTGATGTCCTCGCTGAACCTGAAGTTTGTCTGTACGCGTTGATCTCATGAAACGCACACACATAGAATGTATTTTGACTTCTCGAGGGAAATTCATATTCAAATTTTTATGTAATTTAAGTTGATGAACAGTGGATATAGTGTAAGCAGAGGTAGTGCCATGCTGCATGGGAGGAGGTATTGCCATGCGTAGTGCATGACACTACATCCTTCTGTGCAACGGAATTAGACCGGCACGACTGGTGATGCTCATAGACGTCGGTAGTCGGTAGAAAGGCTCCGATTCTCGTTTGTCCCCCTACGTTATAAAAAAGTATATTATTCATTCAAGGTATAGTAACACTATTCCGATTAGATAAACACCCTAAGCATACCTCATGCAGACACAACTAATAGTGAGCGAAACTATTTCTATTTTTCTTAATTTATTTCTTAAACACAAGTGTTACAGCTTATTTACCTTCGCTTAACTTTCACGCTCTTTTTTATTTTTTATATGTTTACGCGGGCGAAACAGGGGGCTTAGCTAGTAAAGACAAACTAGCAACGATTTCTAATCTTTCTGTGTTTGATCACATTGGATTGTTATGTGATAAGATTTGATTGAAACAATAATTTATGATTGAAACTACACTGTTTATTTTTAGGGTTCCGCAACTAGCATAGAGTCATAAAATTTGTTAAGCAATGACATAATATAATGCTGATCACAGTAAAGCCAGAGCCAACTGTGAGTGGAACTCACACACGATTGGTTCTGAACCATTCATTAAAAAAACTGCAAAAAACAAGCTTGAAGAATTGATGTATGGTATGACAATTAACAAATCATTTATAACATTTTTACTGTTTATTATTATGGCAGTAACAAAAACACATTTTCTGTGGCAATTTCAAACGTCAAGCATCAATGACTGGTGACAGACAGACGGCCAGAAGGGCAGCAGAACCTTAGAAGTTCCAATTTTTACTCTTTTTTATAGTATATGTGGACAAACGAGAAATCGGAACCTTTCAACGACTACCGACGCCCATGAATCAGCATAATTATGCCTATACGTTGCCCCCCTTTTCACCTCCCCCCACAATGGATCACCGGCTACTCACAAACCGCACGAAACGCGACACTGTAGGTGTCACTTTACGGCGGTACTAAGTGATCCCCGGTCGTGCCGGCCCAATTCCGTTACACAAGAGGATATACTGTCATGCACCATGCACGGCAGTACATCCTCCTGTGCAGCATGGAACTACCTCTTACTACTTTTGTGTAGGAATCCCTAAAATTTATGTATCCAGTTTCGTGCGTGCAAAATCAGACCAGCCGGCAAACTCAAGTTCAACTTATTTAAGTTAAAAAAAAAAAACTCTGGTAGAAAACCATTAACAAACGTATTTAAGCTGCTTCGCTCTACGAGGCTCTCGGTTTATGTAGCCGACTCGCACTTGGCCAGATTTCCTGGGAAGTGGTACCGCACTATGATGACAGCTACTTACAGTTTATGTTTGCGAACGTAAAAGCGGGCGTTGGAAAGGACGTGGCTCCCAGTACACGTTAACTTAACATGGACCTTAACCTCACCTGTGATGCTTCAGTTTCCTATGGCACGTGAAAGAATATATTTACTATTTATTATAATATTGTAAACAGGAAACAGTTGATTGTTTACATTTAATAATCTACGAAAACATGGAATCGATTTGAATTATTCTTTCACCGTTAGAATCCAAAAATATCAATGCGAACACAGGTTATATAACATTTTCTAAAACCTTCTTTATGATTATGAAAATTGCGGCGATGTAACCAAAATTTGAAAATAACATCAAAACAAATCCTTATTTAGCTGCGAAATTATTGACAAGTAGCTGTCGCGGCAAACGTTGTTCTGTCACAAATTTAATTTGTTTTCCTTGTAACATCTATTTAACGGAGCCGAAATTAATATTCATTGTTAGTATATATCAAAGAATGTTCGCCTTATTACCGTGCGAAGGGCGGGCTGCTGTTTTGTTACAATAGAGAAATATAATGCCTTAGTGGTGTATTGGTAATTTTTGTAAAAGTATTGGCGCTTCCAACTTCCACTCGGGTGATCCAGTTTCGAAAACATGTATCATTGAGTCTTTCTAATGTAACAACATTTGTTAGTGCTATTACGAGAAGGAAAACATTGTGTGGAAACTCGGATTCGTGTTTTCGAATTTGACGTAATCTAGGATTTGACCTGGATCCCCTACTTGATTGCCAGATGTTAGTCGCCCTGTACAAAAACTGGCGCCCTCGTCAAATCCCCAAAATTAGGTAACCAATCCCGATATCATCTGAAGTAGAAACGGGATACACTTAGAATGAAGAAGAAGTGTAATATCGGAGTCATGTCACAAAATTGGAATTTATTTTTTTATCCCCGATGCAAAAAGAGGATTTTCGTTGCACGATTGTGTGTGTGTGTGTGTGTGTGTGTGTGTGTGTGTGTGTGTGTGTGTGCGTGTGTGTGTGTGTGTGTGTGTGTGTGTGTGTGTGTGTGTTTGTGTCTGTCTGCGACATCGTAGTGCCCAAACGAGTGAACCGATTTGGAAGAATCTTTTTTGTTAGAAAGATGACATAATCGAGAATGTTATTAGCTATGTTCCTTGAAAATCTGTGCAGCTATTTGACACTAATTGAGTTTTTGACTTACTTTCTTACTCCACAAACGAGAAATCGCAGCTTTTTGGTGACAGCCATCCATAGACAACCGGATAATTGCTATGCAGATATCTTCCATCCTTCTCAGCTCCTGTGGGCCACTGGAAACCGACGACGTACTATGTACGTGTAATTTGAGTTACCACTTGTTATATCTTGCTGCCTTGATGTGCTTTGTTTAGTTCTTGATTTGATTAAATTCATCACTCCCAAACAGAGTGAAGAACTCAGCCATCTTGTCTATTGAAATTTGGATGTTTTTTTAATTTCAATAGACTCACGGATCAACCTTTGGAGTAATCGGTGCCTCCTAGTGAGGAAATGCGCTTTATCAAATGAAATGAAATGGCGGGGGCCAATTTTAGCATGCCCATAGATGATGAAACACGGCCGCATTACATAATTTGAGATCGCGTTCGACATGTTGTGCAGGCTGGCGGCGAGTGATACGGGGAGTGTACAACCGAAGCGTGCCGTGTGTGGCCGATGCGTAAAAGTCTTGTTACATATTTTTTGCAAATACCCTCACATAGCGCGAAATGAGTGTGTTGTATATTTTGCGCTACGTAAAGATGTATGTCTAGCCCGTACTAACTGCCAAGACTGTTTGACCACTAAATAGGCTATTACAGCAAATTCCAAAGTATCAATTTCACGAGGTCACACTAAAATAAAACATTTATTATTAAGACATGAATCGCAAGTGTTAACAAACTTTATAAAGCTATCTCTGAGTTGTCACAGCGGCGATATTTTATAATGACGCTATTTAGAGATTAAAATGTTAAGATACTTTTTTCGGCTGGGCCTACCTCTCATGGTGTGAAGAAAGATAAAAAAATAAAGTAATAGAAAAGTACCTTCACGCCTGTTATCCCTATTTTTAATAATAGTTGTCCGACCTGGGGATCGAACCCAGGATCCCACTCGGCTAGCGGTCTTATATCTATCTCTTACATGTTAAATTCTCGTGTCACAATATCAGTTGCCGTACCCCTCCGAAACGGATTTACCGATTTTTATTACTGGGACGAGGAAAAGCGGGCAACGCAACATAACTATAATACTCATGTCTGCACCGGTGGGCATTAAACGGGGCTGACTACTCGTCTCTGCTCTTATACTATATAAAATCTGATTTTGCATATCGATCTTACATTTTTACAAAAACCATTCACTAGTTTTAAAAAAATGTGCCAGAAGAAATAGGTATCACACGTCTCCCCTCTTATTCTAAAAAAAACTGATTTTGAATGTTTTCAGTCTTTACAAAAATATACTAAGGATATTTACGTTATGAACACTTCATATAATTAAAAAATGATGTGTCAGAACATTTCCTTTAAAACTATATTTACAAATAGTATTTTTGCGTGTGGGTGAAATATTTTTAGTCGCACGCAAATCGACACATCCGAAATTATAGGACAGAAGGCGGTGATTGCTAGAAATTGTAGAAGTAATGGCTTCGCCCCGTGGTTTTGCCCATGGAAAACGTATGCGATAGCATTAATTGTTCTGGGATAAAAATATTTATGTCAGTGCCATTGGAAAGCAGCACATCTGCATGCCAATTAGGCGGATGTGTGTGGGTGTCAATTGGCTTCGATTGTTCGGTCCCCTAATACAACAACAAAGATCTAGTACTAAATCTGTGCCAAATTTCGTTAACATCCGTTGGGTCGTTGGGTTGTCTTATAGTGCGGGCAGCCCCATCTGTGGAGGTGGAGTCGGTCCTCTACGGGGTTGACTAGCCGTCGTGGTGCCCTGAAGACTTGTTGCTCCGGGCACCTCACAAGAGGCGGCACCGATGGCACTCGCGGTGGTATTTGTGGGTACCCAGCATTGGACCCAACTCAGGGTCGGCGAAGGCGCGTAAACGCGTTTCTCCGCGGCAACAAGAAAAAAAAGGTGAGCTTTATGCGTGAAATATCAACAAAACATTATACACACACACATGCGCATTTAATATATGGCCTTAACATAAGAGGTAGTGTTGCTTTAGCCGAATTGGGCCAGCACGACCGGGGAAATACCTCTCGCTCGCCGACGCCGCCGCAAAGTGGCAGCTATTCTGTTGGGTTCGGTGTGACGTTTCAGTAAACACATTCATCCTACCTTAACTTTTACCTGTTCCTTCAATTATAAGGCCAATGACAAGAGATCCTCGATGACTTTCAGTTGCAAATGTACAAAAAACATTAAGAACTTTATATATAGACACGTATGTGCATATAAAGTGCGAGGATGTCCCTCGATTTCTCCAGAATTCTATCAGCAGATTTTATGACATTGGGACCAGTCCATACAGACAAACTCACAAACCGCATAAAACGCGCAGATGCCAACTTACGGTGGTGTCAGGCGAGCGAGTTGTGCGGCAGGATTGGGCAGCGGCAGGTCCGGGGACGTACCCTCCCATTTGCAATGTACAATGTTACTACCACTTACAAAACTACATAGTACGAATTTTACCTTATTTCATCCAAATCAAACATCAACCAGGAATATCAAACATTGATAAAAACTCGATAGATAACATTAGTCATATTTCGAAGATAATTTGCCAATACGATTTGGTAAAAAGAGAGAAGAGAATATATTTTTTGTGCACCTATAAGTATCTACAAAATAATGATGTGTGAAAATATGAAAATAGATACATGTGAAAATCACGAGCTAGTGTACGCAAGGGTGGACTTATCACTAGCATAGCGATTTCTAGCAGACAAACAAAACTAAAGGAAATTTACACAAACATCATAGAGGAGGCACATAACAGCAAGAACTTAATGTAAAATTATTTCCCATAGAAGAAATTTACGTACGATTTTAGTAAAAGAACACCTTACTTCTAGACATTTTACTCAACTACTACGAATCTTGAAAACGTTTCACTTGATATATCGACGACCATAATTTAACCTCTTGGCTACGTTTAATACTGTTTATGAAAATATTAATAAATACCCGAGTTAAGGTTGCTGAAAAGAGATAGAAGACTATTTGAAAAGAGAAGGATGTAATAGTTTTGAACTACACTTGTGTGTATTTAAAACGGGTCAGTTGTATATCTTTGCGACTATAAACACACATTATAAATAACTTAGACAACATTTTTTTATTATAAACACACGGTGAATAACAGTTACAAGTTTAAATTGTAACGCGTTTTTTTTATTTCGTCTTATGTCCAGCTAGCTTGTAAGGGGTAGTGCCATACCTTCAGCAGAGTTGTGCGGGCATGACCGGGGAGGTACCTCTCGCTCACAATATGAGACCGGCGTAATGTGACAGCTTTGCCGTGGCGTCGGATCGTTAGTAGGCAGTGGTCCATTGGAGGAGAGTGGGAGTTAAACGAGTTAGATTGAAAACATTCTTTGTAGGTATATTTATTTTTTTGTATAATAATTTAAGCTCTGCGGTATAGGCGACGTGAGAATGTGACGAAGCATCTGGAATGCGGGCATCAACCCAACTGAATCCTTCTATCACCTTCCTCTTCGAAGTTATGTCTACCTAATTGCAATAGTTGCCCGAGTTAGACGTCTTCGTTTATGACTTCGAGAACAGCACCATCGACGTTGATCGGCCTAGGGAAGAGGTGTGAACATGACCTGTGTCTTGTTCAAGTTCACCCTGAGGCCAATACGTCGGGAGAAATCATTTAGGCTGGGCAACATTTCCTGCAAGCTCTCTGACGATTCGGCCTTGTGTTGGCCGATATCGTCGGCGAAACGAAGAAGTGACAGGTACACGCCGTTAATATTTATGCCGCACTCTGCCCAGTTTGAAGTCTTAAAGACGTCCTCCAAAGCATTAGTGAATAGTTTTGGGGAAATAATATCCCCCTGACGCACTCCTCGATGCCATTGGATTGGCTTGTTTAACCTCCCGGAATCAGAACGGAAGCAGCGTCATACAATGTTCTCAGTACTTCGAAGTATCGCCTATCGACCTGTGGTCGCTGTGAAGCTTCCAGAACAGCCCAGGTTTAGCTTTTCAAAAGTGTCTTTTTCTTAGTCCACAGAGGAAAGGAACGGCGGCTGATTGTACTCCTGTGTCTTTTGTACAACTTGCCTTATGTTGAAAATGTGGTCCATCGTGATAAATCCTCTGCGAAACCCAGCCTGCTCCGGTGACTGGGATTCGTCAATCTTTTTGGTATGGATCGCCTAAAAAATGCTGTGTCAGGCTTCGTTGTTTATGATATCAGAATGTGGAGCGAGCGACGTATACAACTTGCTATAGAATGCTTTTATCTCAGATAAGATCAAAGGCTTAGAAGGAACGGTAACCCCACAATCAGGCCTAACGTTTTTCAGATGACTTCATCCACGATTCTCCACAAAAATTTTCGACCCTCTATTCTACTCAATCTCTTCGAGAACCCGTTGCGCATTTGAGTTGCGAAGGTCTCGGCGTATTAGTTTTCGGATTCGCTTTGAAAGAAGCTTGACATCGTAATGTCTTCGTGTGTTTTAAACCTGTTGAACACGGAGACATCCCTAAATATATGCTTTCGGTCCGCCGTAATAAAGTCAAGCTCGTTCCTTATCACAGTATCGGGACTCTGCCAAGTCCATTTCCTATGGGGCCTCTTCTTAAAATAGGAGTTCATTAAGAAGAGGCACTCTTACTCGAGGAAGTTTACCAGCATTTGCTTCTGTGGTTTCGACTTCCGACTCCATGTGGTCTCAGACTCGATTCGACACCATTTCGTACTCCCATCTTGGCATTAAAGCCCCCCATAACAACATTGAAGTGAGCCTTATAGGTGTTGGCCTTTGAGACATCGTCATAGGTTTCCTACTCGTCGTCATCGGAATGTTGTGAATAAAAAAAGGAAAAAGTGATACAAGTATACGCACCAACATCGACATGTTGGTGCGTATACTTGTATTACTTCAAGGCCTCTTATTGAGTTCAAGTGTGAGATACGCCACCCTACCCGACTCACTAGAGATTTCGACGATGTTGCCTACGAGGGACTTATTCACAAGGAATCCCGTCTTGTGATGAAGTGTTGTCTTCCCTGAAGTAGAATGGGTGGCCCGATGGCAGAGTTATGGTGTCCTCGCCTTGTCTTCGGACTTCACGTAACCCGTGAACGTGCCATCGGATTCCTCCCAGATCCACCTCCATCTCAACCAAGTGGTGAAAGGTCAAATCGATGGTAGCGATCCGTAGCCCGGAGATTCCTAGCACACCTTTTTCCACCGTTACCGTGGCTGGTACCGTGGCCAGGACTAATGGTAGCGGGGAGTAGGGACCGCATTTTACTGCTGTCGTCCACTGGAGGTAAATGCTCGTACTTGCCAAGCTGAGCAGGCGGATTGGCAATCGCAGATTAGGTTTTGGACCGGCGCCACTGTTGCCTGTCGCCGATCAGATCGATAGTACCGCTATCACTCGGCGCGAGCGCTGTCCGGTGCTCCCGTCTATTTCACTGTCACTATGAAATAGACGGGACACCAAACAACCAGCTCGCTGAAGCGTCTCAGTTGTTAGGAGGCTAGAGAGCCCCTTGATGTCTCTTACGTCACACTGGGCTTGGATTGAGGTTGAGGGTATTCCCAGGCTGCCCCCATACAGCCAAGGCCACCCCCACACAGCCAGACCGCAGAGTCTTCAACCAATACGTTCTCCCCGTGATGACCTACGGGGCCGAAACATCGCCTCTTAATTTAGGACTGGTCCGCAAGTTTGCGGTAGCTCAACGTGCTATTGGACTTTACGTACAATTGATATGTTGGGTGTTTCCCTATCCGACAGAATTCGTAACGAAGTCATAAGGCGGAGAACTCAAGTATCCGATATCACGCGACGAATAAGCTCGCTGAAGTGGCAATGGGCTGGTTAGGTTCTGGAGCTGAGGCCGCGTTTAGGAAAACAAAGTCTTGGTCGACCGTTCACCAGGTGGGAAGACGATCTCCGTGTGGTAGCTGGCTCGGATGAATGCGAGCAGCAGGAGATCGGCCGTCTTGCCGAGGCATATGTCCAGCAGTGGACCGATAAGGGCTGATAATAGTGAAATTATGGTCCATCTGCCGTGTGATCTTCTGAGTTGCCAATTCAAGACAATTTATTTTTTAAGTAAAATTTCTTTACACACGCTTGACTTGTGGATTAAGCACAAAAAAATAATCTTGTCAAGAAGATTCGGTTTCGGTTTGGAAACTGAGATATCCACCAAAAATAGGTTTCGGTCGAAAAGCCCGTTTCGTTCGGACACTGGCCGCCGTAAAGTTATAGCTATGCCATAGCATCTTGAGCGCTTTGTGAGTTTCCGGTGACATTTTGGATAGGAGGAGGCTTTTCCTCCTCACATTTACGTAACAGTTATGTGAATGTTTATGGGCGACAGAAGTCATTAAAAGGCTGCGACTAGACGTATGTCCCTCTGGAATATAGTTAAAAAACATATTTACACACCTACATAATATGTATAACCTGTAAAGTTGTGTATATTAATTTTCTCGGAAGCCACTTACTTGTATCTATACTAATATTATAAAGAGGAAACATTTGATTGTTTGTTTGTACAGACAAATAAACAGTTGTTTGTTTGTTTGCATTGAAAAAACTTCGTAACTACTGTACCGACTTGAAAAGATATTTATTTTTAGAAACCCACATTCTCGATGAGGAACACAGCCTATGTAACATGTTCTGAACCGCGATGGGCCATTATGAACACAGCTTATGTAACATGTTCTGAACCGCGATGGGCCATTATGAACACTTCAAAAAGTAAAAAGAATGGTGTGAAAAAATATCAAAGTAAATCCTCATATCACAGCTTTAGAGATTGTTGACAACTGGCTGTCCCTAATGACGTTCTGCCACAAATTGAATTTGTTGTCATGTGGTAACTTGTAATGTTTACGAGGGCGAAATTAAAAATCATTATTTTTATATTCTTGTAAAAACAATAAAGTTTTGCCATATTTCGAGAAATATCCGTGCGAAGCCGGGACGGACTGCTGGCCTGTCATAAATTGAATTATTATTCAAGTGTTTTGTGTAACGTTAAAGAGGCCGAAATTAAAATATAATTATAGCATTTGTATTTTTGCTACCTACCAACTTACTTTTTCAATATATACATTTTTATTATTACTAGCACCGTACAATTATTAACTCGACCACATATGGAGCCGCTTTGAAATAGTTCTTTTACTCTCGACGAGAATAAGTGGTCCGCACACTCGTGTCCCTAACGTCCCTATCGCATCGCTGTTGTATGAAGCTTTGCTTTTTATTTTTCTCGTTTTATTATTCATGTGCTTTACAGGGTTTTTTAGGGAAACTAGTAATGTATTATGTATACATACCATCGAAGATATTACATTAATATATGTAATATCTTATACGCAATAAGCTCGAAAACCATTACCGTCATTCTAATACATACGTGTTTTAATTGGACAACACTCAACTGTGGACGGATTAAGGTGAAAAATTTACCAAGGAGTACAGATATTTATTAGTTAAAATAAAATTTACAAGAACAGTTTCCTAGCACACATAAAATCGAATACTAGGAGTTTATTAGCGATCTCTTGTAGCAGTATGCGTGTTATACTACCTAGTAAATGATGTAGGTACACATTAAAAGACTATAAGAGGCGTTGACGAACGTTGATAATTTATTATCATAATAAAATCGACAACGAGCGTTTTATTGGTTTTCGATTTTTGTTACTTCCTTTCTCTAGTAAGGGAGATGGGGATTTACTACTTGTTTCTGGTCGGGATTTATTTTATTCCTTTTCGTCCCCTACTCTGGAAACTCGAATTTTGTTACGAGTAAACGTTATGTCGTAAGTGGGTAATCTAAGCAGGTACTTTAAATAGTGTCTTTAGAAATAAAACTTTTTTATGTAGCTGGGCTTGGGGAGAAAGCGTTACGAAAACGAGGGAAGTTGAAAGGGAGGCATAAGCTAGTGAAGACAAAAAGATTATATTACTATAGGAGCAGGAGAAAGAGGGGGAAGCACATTTGCATTCTTTTCGAGGCGTTCTGGCGTTGACACCTAACTTCCTAAGTCTGGACTGTTATTAGAAATTGCAAAAGCTACTACTATTTGAGTTTAGGCCTTGAAACCACGACCTGACGATAGGTTGGGTTCTTTCAGGGACAAAATCAAGACCATCAGACGGTTACCAAAGCCTTTGTGCAAACAAATATAAAAGCATTATTTTTATTTTAATTATTTTCAGAAAGTTGATGGAATTTATTTGTGAAATCGGTGGCAAGGAACGTTTCTTAATTTCGGCATCTCAATTTCCAAAATGTTTACAGTTCCTGACATAATATTTTATTTATAATTCAATAATGTTGTGAAATGTCAACGCATGTGAACCGCGGTTATTTATACGTCTGCTGCGTAACTAGCGCGTCTGATATTTATAGCGTGCAAGGAACTCGTGACCGATACCGAATATCGGTTTCCATTCGCGGAGCAGTTTAGATAACAAATATGCGAAAAATGACAGCCCATAGCGGCCATGTTTGATTTAATGCTTTAAAAAAATGGTGGCTATCGGTTGTCATTTTGCAGATATTTGTCATCCATGTAAAAAACCCATGTAATGTAATTTCCCAGAGATTAATTACTTTCAAGGCCATATTTATTTTTAACTGCCTTGAAAAACGTGAAGGTTATAATTTTTTCTGTATGTGTAGTTTTAATACTTTTTAAATAGTATTAATACTAGCGGTTTATTATTCGCCCGTGACTATAGATAACTATTAATGTCCTAGCCGAATTTCAGCCACGGCGGCCATCTTTATAGTGACTAGCCAACTGTACAGGACAGCTCATATTGCACAAGTGCGTGCGAAGGCACAAGTGCACTCTCTGTTTCCCCATTCTCGTATTCTGATCGGCCACAGGACCGACGGCTTAGCGTGCTCTCCGAGGCACGGTGAACTGTCAACTTCCTGAATTCAGATTGTTATTACAAATTGAAAAAATCATAACAACACTTTGGTCCATTCCGTGACTGCAACTTAGGGCCTATCGACTGTGGTTGAACATGCTTACCACTAGACTACGAGGCAGCTTAAGTTAATATAAATACTAACATATACATAAACAAAGTCACCGATATAAGGCAGAGTCGGAACGCACACATTTCACCTTGTTCAAATTCAATTTACTGTTATTTTCATACTTGAGACATGTTCGCCCTTTAGAACATCTTTTCAGACGTGAATACAAACTGTATAGATGTTTATCATCTCCATTTTGTCTTTTATTAAAGTAAGATGTCGTATAAAAGATGTCCGGACTAGAAAATATCTATCAAAATAAATAGAAAATATCTAAGAAAATATAAAAAATATCTATATCTACAGAGTAGTCGAACGCAGAAATTATTGTACTTTCCATATGCGGCAGAGTGTGGGGTTCGGCTCCTCTTTCGTCGTCACCGGTTTGAAGCTAACACGTGACCTCAAAACTATTTCGTTCGCCTAGACGTCTTGTTGTTTTGAACGTGTTATTTTTGTGTCGTGACTGACACTGGTATTCTGGAAGATGTCTCAATATTCAAAATATTGAGACATCTTCCAGAATGCCATATGTAACAGCCTCGTGGTGTAGTGGTGAGCATGTTCAGCCATAGACGTGAGCTCTCGGGTTCGAATCCCGGGTCGGACCATACAAAAAGAGCTATAAGTTTTTTTCAAATAACTTTCCGGAGTTAGGAAGTCGGCGGTGTTACACCCCCGTACCTCGGAGCCGTTGGTCCTTCGCCTAATTTCTCTCCAATCGTGTCGAATAGCCGTCCCACCTGAATAGGAATTCTCCTATTCCGATGGGAAGGAATGAGAGTGCACTTGTGTCTTGTGTCTGCGCAAACACTTGAGCACTATAATATGGCCCACGCAGATGGCTCTCTCAATAGAGATGGTCGCTGTAGCCGAAACTCGGCTAGGACGACATTATTATATTAAAAATATCGGAACAAAGGATAACTGTATTATCACAGTACATTTTTACTTGGCAGTGCTGTGATGCTTACAGCGGTACTGGGCCGGCACGACAGAGGAGGTGCCTCTCACTTATTTGATATCACAAGTGACAGTTACGCTTCTGCGTTTTGTATTACTTTCCGGTGGTTAATTTAAAGCGCTCCTGCCTTCCAGAAAAAGAAAAAGAAAGAAGGCCAACACATCTGCATGTCAACTATGTGTGCGTCATCAATGACACCGACCGGTCGTTTGTATTTTTATACTCTGCTCTTACCTTTTGTGTCATACTTTGCTATATTCTGCTAGCCAGTATCTAACGTTTGATATCTGATAGTATTACAAATCCAAAATGGCTGCTGCGACAAAATGGCGGATTATAAATATACATTCTTTTAAAACATTTTTCAAGTTTTTCACCAGAAATACATGTATATACCAAGTTACAAATGAACTATTAAACAGAAAGGGACTAAAATCTCGATCAATACATTTCACCAACGAGGACGTTAAAGTAAATAAAACCATTTAAAAATCATGAAGAGGCCTTTAAGCCCCTGCTTTTACATAATAGCAGCATTATTCAGTGGCTTTAATAAAAAGATGCACGTACACACCCGTCGGGATTTCCTCGTCTGGCACCGCTTAACGTAGTCAATCATTTAATCAACGCTCCATTGACCTAGTCTAGATCTATTTCTAAAGACTGCAGAAAACATCTGCATCGATATATCACTTCCATCAGCATCTGCGTAAAGCTAAATTAAACAATTTGTTGTTTGGATCGCTTTTTTTCTGAAGTGATGGAAGCTAGGAACACGTGCAAGTTTAAATTGACTATTTTACGCGCGGTTTGTTTAGTGTTAATAAACTGACGCAGCTTCATCGGTTACTATAAGACACGTCGGAGGACGGTCTACTAGCTGTTCACTAGCGGGTAAAAGTTGTGCATGACGAATAATGCTTTCTTTGCACTCGATGTGCGATTCCAAGGTGAAAGCACGGTCTGGCATGACGCTCACGCACTTGACAGACTGTACCCTGGGAGTGACGTTACCGTAAAGGGGGTACAGGAAGGGGGGTATATTGCTGCGTTTTCACACGATATTTGGGTGCATACCTCCAAATATTCGACTCTTTTCAGAGTTAACTGAGAATGCCACGTGGGTCTAGGCTCTAGTGGTAAAAATGCTCAAAAGTGTTCTTAAGACATTTCTATTTCTAATAAGAGTGCGGAGCATGGACGTGAATAATGGATGACATTCACGTGTTAGAACACGCAGACACGTTTATTATAAAGATGGCTGTCGTAACCGAAATTCGCCCAGGCAATAATCACATAATCATCATAACATATTAAAATGTACTTATTTTGTTACACAATTTGGATAAGAATCGAGTATGAGAGGGTCAAGCTAGCTTCTAACACTAAGAGATAAGTTGAAACAATTTGGAATTCTGACTGTTTGTTCATATTACATTTTTGATAACATAAAATATATATGAAAATATTTAAGTATATATGAAAAAAGAAACGCAAAGAAGTGACATTCATACTGGAAACAGTCGCAATGGAGATATGCTGAATGTACCAGTGATTAGGTTAAGCAAGGTAAATATACAATCCCAGAAAATGTTCAAAGTGTGTGGTGAAGGGTAGTTATGAGATCCCCACCATTGTTCAAGCCATGTCGTGTTGGTGGGGCTCAGTAGCCTGGAGTGAAGCCAGGCGAAGCCAATTGAGCTGAGGGGGATCTTTTCTTTTTTTCTTATAAGAAGAGGGGGCTTAAAGATCGGGAGGAGGAATCGCTCTCGGTACCCCTCTTATAAGACGAGGGGACCTAAGAGCAACAGGAGGTGGCGCTTTTGCGCGCGGGGCAAGGGGCTAGGATGGGAACCTCACCCCATTGCACTGTTCCAAAGTCGTTGGGGTTGTCCTGTAGAGCTGGGTAACCCCATTTGTGGAGCTGGAGTTGGTCCCTTAGGGGCTGACTAGCCGTCGAGGTGCTCTGATGGTTGTTGTTCCGGGGTACCACACCAAGGGCGGCATTGGTGATATTCGCGATAGTTTTTGTTGGTATTCGGCACTATAACGTGCCGCGAGCACCACATACCACTGGACCCCACCCAGAACCGGTGAAGGCGCTTAAATGGGTTTCCCCGCGTCAGCAAAAAAAAAAAGGTAGTTAGGAGATAAGATAATTTTTGAAAGATAACATTTTGGGTATAAAAGGGTTTTCCTTCCAGACCGTTTCGGTACTGTTGCATGAAAATGTAATGTAGCTAATTTATAATTATCTCGAATCATCAGTCCCGCTGAGTTTGTTTTACCGGTCCATCTCAAGCCAGTAAAATATAACGGCAGTGGTAAAGTAGCAACGTTCAAAATGTCTGTCAACTACTATTTTGAATAAAATATTTTGATTTTGAGTCATAAACACACTACTGCAATGATGAAATCACTCACCAGACTACAAAAATAAACTCATTATCCCCTGCGCCTATTACATACCTGAATATAGGTCTGCAGCGAACACTCAACGCATCGGTCTAGCAACCGTTAGATATGTGAGGAATGTATACTTTAACGTGACTGAATAGTCTTGTGAACATAATATTTGTAGTCAGTCTATGTGGTACGGACGGCAAAAAAATGTGTGCCTGTACTTGTGTTGTTATAAAAAGTAGTGATCGGCCAGACATCGAAATTAGATCATAATAGATATAAAGTCTAATGCATATTGTATAAAAATGATGTTGGAAGGAGGAGGCAGTACCATGCATGTTGCATGACACCACAGCCTCCTATGCAACGGAATTGGGCCGGCACGACCGGGGAGGTAATCTGTTGGAGCAAGGTCCGGGGAGTACGGAGGATGTCTTAGACTTTGCAATTGAAACTCTTCTAATTTGGTAGCCGTCTACTGCGCAGTGTGTGGTCTAGCGTTGTCGTGAAGCAGTGGCCTGGAGCGATTGACCAGCCTAGGAGGTTTACCCGCTAGCTTTTGCATCATAATTTGCAATTGCTGAAAATAGACATCAGCCGTAATAGTCTGGCCAGATTTGAGGAAACTGTAATGAACAACACCAACACTAGTCTACCAAACGCTAACAAGTAACGTTTTTAGGGTTAATTTTCGCTTGGATCCAACCATTGCGCTGCGCGCTTCTGATTATCGTGAAGAATCCGTTTTCCATTACAGGTAATGATTCGGTTTAAAATACCTTCATTATTGTGCCGGTTAAGTAATATAACGCAGCAGTCGACGCGCGTTTGCCGGTTCGCTTCAGTCAACAATTTATTTAATATCTTTTGGAGGAGACAAATTTTTACCACTTTAAAAAATACCCTTCAAATTGAAAACGTCCAGTACCCATAATCAATGTGTGAAACGTATGGGACTTACGTACGGTCGGACTCCAAAACGAACCCCTAAAAGCCCCATGTACCTATTATAGACATTTAGTTTCAAATACGTATTTCGACATCATTGCAGACCATACAGCATGGAGGCGTGCTATAATTTTACTAATGACATAAAGTGTAATAAACGCACAAACTGGTCGTAAACGCGCAGTAACCTCCGAGCGCAATATCTCATCTATACTTGATGTATATATTAATTCTGTGGGTAGAATATTTGTGGGTAATCAAATAGCCTGATAATCAATTACACAAAATTGTCATCCAAGCCGAATTTCGGCTACGGCGGTCGTTTCTACAGAGACAAGCTAACAGGACAGACGTGTGCAGATACAAGTGTACTCCCTGTTCTCTTATTCTCCTATTCCGATGGGACGGCAAACCGACACGACCAGAGGGAAGTCAGTCGCAGGATCAACGGCTTTACGCGCTCACCGTGGCATGAGATGTAACACCGGCAACTTCCTGACTTCGGAGTGTTATTAGAAACTGTAAAATCGCGACAACGCTTTGGGCCGACCCGAGACTCCATATTTAAGGTTTCAATACCATCTATTAAAGCATAATTTGCAAAATGATTTACAACATATAGTCAATCATCGATATATAATAATGTGTCCTCTAAATGTTCACTTAAGGACTGCACCATGTACCAAGCAAAAATAAACTTAGCAACTTTTTGATAGACCTAGATAATGTTGAGATTGGAGGTCTAATATCTAAGTACGGTGAGAGACTATTTGGTTACTTTTTGCGACCTGCATATGTCATTTTGGGAAATGGAGGTTGTGGAGACGACTATAAGGATATATCGATGATTCGACAACGTCCCCACTTCTTCCAACACCCTCGCTGCACACTCGACGACGAAATATCCACGTTTGAGCCGCCACTGTGACGTACACACGTATGAATTGTCCCACGGTTTAGCACCGTCGGGCCTGAAATGGCAGCCCAATCGGATAACACTTCCCCTCGAGAATCTGCAGCTGGACTATGGGGCTCCCATTTTACGCATTTGGCAATAAAATCTCCAGCTACGAGTACTTGGCCAGGGTAACTTCGAACAATCAGAGCGCGTTTGTTCCAATGAGTGAACAAATTCAGCCACAATCCTGTTTGGAGAATAGTATACTCCAAGCACCTTCACCAGCTCGGTGAAGGTAGTTGAAGTATACTATTCTAGTAGGAGTATACTATTGGCAAAGGCCTACTCCTAGCCACTCTTTTCTCAATCCCAAGAACAGCGAACAAGGCAATAAGGAGTCAGATGACCATTCTAGTGGAGTCACGGGGGAAATATGCTCATAGATTAATAATGGCTTTTAGAATCATTCAAATGAACTCAAACCACTGCACCAGAGCCCAAGATCTGCTATTCCAGAGTCTGATAGAGTGGTCCATCCAAGTGGCTTACCGCGCCCCGCCAAGGAGCTGACTTTGGGTGCCACTGGCAAATAATGTTCCTTCTGTACCTACGCTGTACTTTATTTGAAGTAAATAAATAAAATAAAATAAAAATGCTACGTTTTGTGCAGCTTCAGAGTTTCCAGTGGTCTTTTGGGATGGAGTAGCAAAGAATGTATAATTATCTGGATGTTTATAGGCGTTTCTGCCAGTATAGAAAAACATCACCAGTTTTGTTAAAATTAGTATAACCTCTTGTAAGAAACTCTATGCTCGTCAACACCCATATACTAAAAAAGAATAATTGACATTACAGATTAAAAAAAATATGTTATATACAAAAAAAAATCAACATACAATTAAAATAAAAAAAATATACTCACGATAACAATCGAAATTGTAAAATTTAAAAACTCAAAATGCCTGGTAAGTATTTTTTTAATTTATAATCCTTATCTTATGCTCGTCTCACATATCAAAACGACAAAAACACACTCCTCACCAGTTCCCTAATAAAGTTAAAGAGAACCACTGTCCCTAGAGGAAGACCATATGAAAACCAAGTAGATTCGGTACATAACCTATAATCTGCCGACAAACAGCTTTCGGGGATTTCGTTTTATAAAGGGTATAGGTAGACATGTCTACAGTCAGATATTGTGTCGATTCGGACCAAACCGAACTTCTCAATCACACAACATCACCGCAAAGTAACAGTTTCATTGTAGAGTTTCGTGCGGTGTCGTGAGTTTCCTGTAGTGCACTGCTGCGGACGCTGTTAGCTCCGAGTACTCCATTGTACTGTTATACAAGAAGCATACCTTATTTTATAACAATTTATGGGGTCAAACATGATGTACGAGCCGTAAGGGGCCCATAGATATGTGCATAATTGTAACGCATTAGTTTTGACCTGTTTTCTCCCCTCCAATGGGCCGTCAGAAACTCGCAAGCTGCATAGAATGCGACAGCAGGGAGATTCTGTAAGAGCGAAGAGAAGCCCAACTACATCCTCATCTGATTGCTATGAGTGCTCGTAGGCCTACGGGGCTAGGCCTGGCCAAAAGAAGGTCCAACCAGTCACAGTGCAGATGGGAGAGATTCATCCCGATATTAGATTTAAATTCGAATCATTTTATTCGAAATTGAATCTTACAAAGCCGCGACCTGAGATGAACCGGCGTAACAAACTCAGTGGGACTGATGACTAGAGATAATGCGTAAGTTAAGTTACGATAGCCTTTCATTCTGTTACACTTTATTTCAACAATATTAGGGAAAGTGTATAATAGCTGCCAGTTAATGACTAACTTTAATTTTCCAGTTTACAAGCCCCGTAACTTTTGCACTGGACTAAAAGCGAGGAGAATATTCTCGGTCGGCGAGGTTTGCACCGAGTGCTGCGGCGCGTGTTTGCTCTGCGCATTCGGCGCGGTGGTTCGGCTTGTACCATTATGCCTCTACCTGTTCTGCGGGCTGGCATTCATAATATGCCAATTTGGATTCTGTGTATTCATTTGCGCTTAGGTTACGGGTATAGACAGCGCCATCCGAACTTGCCCCGCAATCGATTACGGTATAAACTGGTACAGTACTAAGAGGATAATAGTGGGACGCGTCTTGGTGAATGGTTGCTGTCTGTGGTGTAATTGTGCCGTGGCAGTCATAGGGGGGGGGGGCCCTTCTCTACACTCTATTAAGTAGCATAAGTAATTTATGTCAGCGTACTTCTGTACTCAGGACCCTCTGTTCGCCTACCTTGATAGGGCCTAGGGCCCCTCGAGCCCCCGTGCGAGAGGGCCCCATAAAAGCTGGATTAGCTTATAGAACGGGCCCCCTAGGAGCTGCGGGCCATTTTTTTATAGTACTGGGGACAAAGGAGCCATCGGAGCCAGTCAACGACTACCGACGCCCATGAACATCACCATGATTATGCCGATGCTTTGCCCTCCTTCTCACCTCTACCCTGAGGACCACCGGCAACTCACAAACCACACGAAACGCGACAGCGTAGGTGTCGCTTTACGGAGGCTTCAAGTGTGCGAGAGGTACCTCCCTGATCGTGCTTTCCCAAATCCGTTGCATAGGAGAATGTAGTGTCATGCGCTATGAATGGCCCTACCTCCTATGCAGCATGGCACTACCCTTACGAAAATTATTATCGAAGGGCCCCCCTTATGTGTTTAGATCCACCTATGTCTTGCGACCGAGTCACACACTGCAAGTTCGTCTTAAATGTGGACTCGTTTCTTTAAAATTTGTAAGAGTTGTTTGTCGTTTAGATGTGCGCAATTGTTATACAGAAATAATAAAGCATAAGAGTTCTTCCGTTTGTTTGTTTTAACACGCTAATCTAGGGAAGTGCTGGTCCTACTTGGAAAATTTTTTCAATGTTAGATAGCCCATCGAGTGAGAATCTCCTGCTGCTCGCCGGACCGGCTACTGCTCGAGGATCATCTTCCCACCTGGTGAACGGTCGCCCAACACTTCGTTTTCCTAAACGCGGCCTCCACTTCAGAACCTCACTGGCCCATCTGCCATCTGTTCTTCGGAGTGTGTGACCAGCCCATTGCCACACCAGGGAGCCTATTCGTCGCGTGATATCGTATACTATAGTTATCTGCCATCTCTTTTCTTTTTTGTTTACGTAAACTAAATGTTCTATCCTAATAATATTATAAACGCAAAAGTTTGTAAGTATGGATGTATATTTGCTACTCTGTCACGTAAAAACTCCTTAAGACTGATTTTAGTCTCACGCCGATGCACGCGCACCGTCAGCGTAGCGTGGTGACGCATAGCTATCAGCGCACACGTGCGAGTTGATAACCAAAAAACGCTTCCTGAAAGTTCATATATCTCGGCCATCAGCGCTGACGGTGCGCGTGTCGTCGGCGTGAGACTAAAATCAGCCTAATGGATTTTAATGAGACTTCACAATAATATCGCTACGTTATAAACATCAGAATAACGTATAGGCTATAGAAAAGACAACCTTTACTCGTGGTTTTATTTGTAGTCTACGGCGATAAAAAATAACATTAAATGCGTTTATTGGGGGAGATGAGACGGAGGTTATAAAAGATATAGTGTAATCACTATAATACGACTAGAATTTTATGTAAAGTATAGTGCGACAAACGGAATTGGGCCAGCACGACGGGGAAGGTAACTCTCGCTCACATAATACAGTCGTAAAGTGACATCTTCAGTGTCGCGTTTCGTGCGGTTTGTGAGTGAGCCGGTGGCCCATTGGCGGGGCATAGTATTTATGTGGATGGTCATGGGCGTCGGTAGACGTATAGGGGCTCCGATTTCTCATTTGCTCCCCTATTCTGTTAAAGAAAACGTGCAATTGGGGTGTTTCGAAGACTACCTATGCATAAAGACATCCGCGTTATTATTGTCATTCAGATGCCTCGCTTTCATTTCCTTTGCCCCCGTAATGGAACTGATAATCGCAAACCGCACGAAATGTGACAGAATAGTATTTACGGAGGTGTAATGTGAGCGAGAGGTATCTCCGAGGACGTGCCGGCCCAACAGCTGTAATGCAACGTGGCATCACCTTTTAATTATTATTTTTTTTGTTGACGAGGGGAAACACATTTACGCGCCTTCACCGGCCCTGGGTGGGGTCCAGTGGTTTGTGGGACTCGCGGCACATGATATTCCCACAAAAACCACGACGACTGCCACTAGTGCCGCCCTTGGTGAGGTACCCCGGAACAACAATCATCAGGGCACCTCGATGGCAAGTCAGGCCCCTAAGGGATCAACTCCACCTCCACAGATGGGGTTGCCCAGCACTGCAGGGCAACTCCACCGACTTTGGGACAGTGCAATGAGGTGAGGTTCCCATCCTCGCCCCTCGCCCCGTGCGCAAAAGCGCCACTTCCTGTTGCTCTTAGGTCCCCTCTTCTTATAAGAGGGGTACCGCCACGACAAGGCTTGAACCATGATGGGGATGACCTTTTAATATGTGCTAATAACCCCATGACCTTATAGATACTAGCCAACTGTGCAAGACATGTTACAGTACACATGTGTGTGCGCTGACACAAGTGCACTCTCTGTTCCCTCATCCTCCTATTCCGATGGGACGGCAATCCGACACGACCGGAGAGAAGCCAGGCACTGGACCGACTGCTCTGCTCCCCGAGGCACGTTGCTGTAACACCGCCAACTTCCTAACTCCGGAGATGTTGAAATTACTACACTAGACCACGAGGCAGACAATATACACTGCTCTTATATGATAGCTCTTTATTCTCGCGTATTAATATTTTTATAGAATAATCGGCAAACTAGCAGTGGTAGATGGATGCTGCCACCCATATACATCCGCAACACTTGAAGTCTTGCAGACGCACTGCTGGCTGTGGGTCCTTTTCCTGAAAGACACGTATCGGTTCCGAAAGGGTGGCGGCTGGTTCATCATGGTTATTGCGTCCGAAGTTAAATTCCGTTTAAAGCCCGTGACGATTAAGACGTGATGATGAATAGAAGGGAGGAAGGACCATACGTCTCGAGCCTCTTGATGACTACCGACGCCCATGGATATTCGCATGATTGTTATGCAGATTCATTGCCCTCGTATGACCCCCCTCCAATGGGCCATTAACATCTGATATATCATCATCATTACCAACGGTCATCAATCCACTGCTGGATATGGGCCTCTTTCGGTGAATGCCAAAACGACCGATGTCACCCTGCTCGTATCCATACCGGGCCGGCTACTGCAGAGAGATTGTCCTCCCTACTGGTGAATGGTAAACCAACAGTCCGTCTTCCTAATCGTGGACTGTGTTCTAGAACATTCCTAGCTGATCGGCCATCTTTCCTCCTCAGTGCATGATCTGATAAATACGTAAATAAAATAATAAATTGACTTCAAATGATTTAAGGAGCCAGGAGCCGTTTCAGCTAACTAGCTAATTCGAAATAAATACCGATCCATCTGAACTTCATTTCGTTAACTACCACTCGTAGTAGTTATAACAACGACAACACGCCAGCTACTCAATGGGTTAGGCAGAGGTAACGGAACTCAACATTAATTTAATCCCTTCATACAGATACACCTACATCCTTCCAATCTCACATTGTATATCTGGTTTGTTAACCTTTTACCTGCCAGTATTTCTTCATGCCCGAACTGACGGTGCATACCCTTTCTCATTTTTACACCGACATTTTCTTTTATACCTAAGCTCTCTCTCAGTTATTATGATATATTACTTTTTTTCTTCTAATATTACGGAGGTAAGGCCATGCTACACTGTAGCTTAATCGGGCCGGCACGACTTCCCCTCTCGCTCACATGATACCGCCGTACTTACGATGTTACATTGATGCGGTACCTAGCGAGTAGTGGTACCTAAATCCATGTGCCAGCCCAGTTCGGCTGCAATGCAGTATGGGAGTACCGTACCGTAGTTTTGCCCGCTATTTGCTGAGATTTACTTTGCTGCGGGACCTAGCGACTTGTGAGCGAGTGGTACCTAAATCCATGTGCTAGCCCAGTTCGGCTGCTATGCAGTATGGGAGTACCGCTTATTTTCACTTATTGCCCGCCAATATTTGAGAACAAACCCCCCCCCCCCCACCACCACTACCAATGGCTACTTACAAACCGCTCGAAACGCGACAGCGACGACGTCTCTTTACGCCGGTATCAAGCGCGCGAGATGTACTTCCCCGGTCCAGTCGACCCTATTCCGTTGCATAGGAGGATGTAGTGTCATGCACCGTGCACGGCACTACCTCTTCCTATGCAGCATGACACTACCTCTTCTTAAAAATGATGTATAAGAGACTGGCAATTATTTTTGCCCACCAGAATGTAAATACAAGAGTAATTGGAACATATTAATCTACGCGCCGACCCGTGTCAGCTCTGACCGCCATCAGATAGAACCGCAATATTTCCCTGTGCGTGTTGTTTTTTGCGCGTCCAGTTTGCACTTTCTGTATTTATTTAAATTTATTGTTTGGTAAAGCGGTGGTGGATGCGTTATCAGTCAAATCCAGTTAATTGAGACAGTTCGGGTCTGACAGTACGTGAGAAGCGAGGGAGATGCGAGGCGAAAGATTTTTCACATTTACTTTGGACTATGGTGTTAGATAGGGCCTCTGCTTTCGGCGAGTGCTCTGGCAGGGGACCAGTCCCTGTGTCCACAAGGCGCTCAATTCGCGGTTGAATGTATGCGGTGAGAGCTTTGTTGGACTCAGCTCTTCTAATCGTATGACTTGATCATCCATCCATCTAAATTTGAGCCGTGTTTTCTTGTCACCTACAGGAGTATATTACACATTCCGTCCAACATATGTGGAGGAATTACTTCATTGATATATTTTTTACAGTAGGAAAAAATAAATATGACAACTCGACACCCATAAACAGATAATACACATACGCATTAATATATTTTAATTAATATGAGAATACACAATCGTTTCTACATAATAAATATATTTTATTGAATTTTAGCCCAGTGCAATACGTTTGCTTGCATTAACTGTATATTGGTTTACGAATTGGCATATTTATTTTACTTATACACTATTTTTCATGAAGGGACAAATTTAGATTTTCCATCACTCTTCTTTACTGTTAATATGCCAATGGCAAGCTCAATAAAATTTCACATTATTTTTTTATGTTTAAAATTGTTGTGATGTACTGTATAACCTGTATTGTATGTGTTAGTGCGAACGTGTTGTCAACATATGATCCATGTGGAAGACCGGCATATACAGTTATGGCAGCAGATACCGAGTTATTGGCCACTTTTTGCAAGGTCTGCATTAGGTTAAATAGTAATAAGTATAAGACAAATAGTGTAGTCTTTGCAAAAATAAAGATTTATATATATAATTTATTTATTTGACCATCATTATGGAAAACTAATGTGCATTTTTATTATCCAAATGGAGTCTCACTCGTACACTACTGAACACCGCTATCGATGGACGCCAAGAAGGCTCGATTTCCGTGCGTACAATACGTACCGGCAACTACAAAGAGACCATATGCCCACCTGATAAGTCGACCTATTTTTTGACCCGATATCGCGGGCAGTTTAGGGCTTTAAAACCATAACTAAGGACGCCATCGTGTTTCTTAAAAATGAAAGTTTTGAAGCAGAGATAGAATATTGCCTTACGAAAAAAATGTCCTATATGAACTTAGAATGAGATACAAAAAATATCGCGTAGACGTATCTTTATTGTAGCATTAAAACAATCCTCTATAGGACCGGGGGCTGAATTTTAAATTATACG
>JAFELO010000176.1:269649-279759 GCA_017140195.1 Eumaeus atala
ACGAATGTAGTTAGATTCGACTTAACTGTGAGAGTGACAGTAATTATGAAAAATGTCTTTTCCGAAGTCAAAATTTGACTTCAGTTCCATAGTTTTACGTTATTGCAAGCCCCGTTGCACCAGGATCGGGTTGATCGCCTACTAGTAGATGATGAAATAGCCTCATCGTCATGTACCTTTGTATACTACTAATAGCGGAGTCGGTCTGCCTCGTGGTCCAGTGGTAAGCATGATCAGTCGTAGTCGTGAGTTCGAGTCCCGGATCGAACCAGAGTGTTGTTGGGATTTTACAATTTCTACTGGCAGTCTGAAGTCAGGAAATTGACAATGTTACGCCCCCGGTGGTCGGAGAGCGAGTTAAGCCGTCGGTCTTGCGCCTGTCTTCTCTCCGGTCGTGTCGGATTGCCGTCGCATCGAAATAGGAGAATGATGGAACAGATTGTACACTTGTGCATGTACTTCCTCGGTCGTGGCGGCCCGATTCCGTTGCGTATGAGGATGCAGTGTATAGCACTGTGCATGGCACTACCACCTCCTATGCAGCAAGGCACTACCTCTTCCTAAATTGTACATAACTGTATAGTATGATATACGAAGCATTTATTATCGCTCGCCTTAGCTAACCTTATATTACACTTGATGGTGCACTTTAGTAGCGCCGCTAACGCAGCCTTTCTTGTTTTATTTATATAGGGGGACAAAAGGGGAAATGGCAGCTATCCAATGACTACCGACGCCCATAAACGTCAGCATAACTATGCCGATGCTTTGCCCTACTTTTCACCCCCCCCCCGCAATGGGTCACCGGCTACTAACAAACCGCACGAAACGCATCACCCTAGATGTTGTTGCGGTATCGAGCGAGCGAGAGGTACCTCCGCGGTCGTGCCGGCCCAATTCTATCTCATAGGAAGAGGTAGTGTCATGCCTTGCATGTCACCATGCATGGCACTACCTTCTCCTAAGCAGCATGGCACTACCTCTTACAATAATCAATAATCTGCTTTGGACAATAGAAATGACCGTCGTGGTTGAAATTCGGCTAAGGCTTTATTATTATTATTATAAAGAGCAGAGCGGGGCTGGGTGGGTTAGATCGTGATGTTGTCAGTGTTTTTCAAACACAAATAAATATGCAAAACAAACAAACCCTTAAATGCTGGGAATACTCATAACGAACGCTAGCATAGAACAAACGCCCATTGTTAGATTTTTTTGCTACGTTTTTAGTCCAGTTGGGGCCTGTCAAACTTCGTCGAGTTGTCCGATACGAAGGGGTGGAGGGTGGGGGGTTGGGGCGTGTTTCTCTTATTGTTTTCAACATTCTCCAGAAATTAATCAAAAATTTTGTTGGACTTTCGTTTTAGGATTAATGGTGCCTTGAGCCGGTATCGTAGATTAAAGATTCTAATCTATCAGTGAGATTATCATATTAGTTTATATTTTTGAAGTAAAACTTCTTGGCGCACGCCCGACTTGGGAAGTAAGCTGTTGAATGCGTGACGAGAGCGTTACGGAAACGAGGCCTACGGAAGTTGAGATGGATGTATAGATTAGAGAAAGTGATAAATTCGAGCAGAAATTTTCATTCTATATTCCTCTCATACTTGCATGAAATAAAGTTACGTTTTACTTCGGTCGTGTGGTCTAAAGCACACGTTGTATATTTGTTTTCATAATCCCATTATTCGCCCTTTTCCCCTCGGCATCCTATATTTATGGAGGACGGACCGGACGAAGTTATCAGGGTTCCGTTCTTGCCATTTGGCAACGGAACCCCAAAAAGGAACACAATACTACCCAATAGTGATTTACGGGTTACGTCCCGGGTTTTTTGCGGGGCTCGCGGCACATTACAGTGCCCAGTGCTTGACGGCTGGTCAGACCCTCCGTGGACAGGGTTGTCCCGCAGCACAGGGCCACCCCACCAACTTCGGGACAGTGGAATGGGGTGAGGTTCCCATTCTCGCCCCTTGCCCCGTGCCTAAAAACGCCGCCTCCTATTGCTCTTTACTCCCCTCTTCTTATAAGAGGGGTACAAAGAGCGGTTCCTTCTCCAGCTCTTTAGGTATTTATAGGAGGGGTACTGCGAGCCACCACCTCCTGGTGGGGTTGCAATCCCTACCCGCGCTAGTCCAGGACTGATCTCAATTAACACCGGTATTAAAATCAATGAACAAAATGTAGCTGACAGCCTTTCATTTGTGATTGACGTTTTATAACGAGGATTAATTGTACAAATGAAATTTAATTTCGAAGAATAAAATAATATTCGGAAGTATTTCATGCTGAATAATTTAAACTCCATCAATCACACTTCGGGGTATGATAATGTTTATGGAGTTATTAATTGATACCGCCCGCTTTCAAATGTGAATGGACATGCCACAACATGACACTAAAGTAAGGCATAGAACTTAAGTATCCGACATCGTGCAACGATTGAGCTCGCTGAAGTGGCAATGGGCTGGTCACACACTCAGAAAGCAGATGGGCAAGTAAAGTTCTGGAGTGGAGGCCGCGTTTAGGAAAAAGAAGTGTTGGTCGACCGTTCACCAGGTGGGAAGACGATCTCCGTGCAGTAGCCGGTCCGGGATGGATGCGAGTAGCAAGAGATCGGTCGTCTTGGCGTTTATTGAAAGAGGCCTATGTCCAGCAGTGGACCGATAAGGGCTGATAATGATGATGACAGTAAAGTGACAGCTGTGCAGTCGTGTTTTGGGCTGTTAGAGCGTTGACCCTTTGGAGGGGAGGGTAAAGAGATGTAACCAGTGATTTTATGACATGCAAGGTTTATTTACAATTAGTTATTGATTTATGAAATAATCGAAATTATACTGTTTAAGATTCTTTACCGTGCGATTTTTAAAATTTCCAATTATAACAAGCATGTGTAGTAATTAGGAGCAATTAAGCAGAGCGGTTAAAAATCTCGCCGAGCAATGTGCGGTTGAAATAACTAAAGGTGACCCACAGGTTATAGATGCACGAATTTAAAGTTATGTACGGTTCACATAGGAATGGTTCGCAGCGCAAGGTACCTGCGCACTGCCGCAATCCGCGCGGGCGGCTGCGATTAACGTTTTAGGGAAATTAAATTCCCTTTGTGGGACTCGTTTCCTGTCCAAAGATACATAACCATTTGACAAAATATGTCACACAACTGTGTTTAGAACTCTGATTGTGCTCTGCTTGTTTTATTGCCTTTCGTATCATTATTATCTCGTTTGTGTCGTAATACACACACACTCACACATACACACACATCTTCACGTCAGATACCCAGTAGCAATGGCATTATAATATTTGTTACAAAATTATTTATCTTATATTGTACTATAATATTGTTATTTGTTTGTTTCAGTACAAAGACTTTCTATCCTATTCTAAAGAGAAATGTTTTTATTCAAAATAGAATTATAAAATTACTTTTAGAATGGCAGCAAATAAAATTTATTCGGTATATTTAATATACCATCTGTAATAACATAAATATACTTTACTGCTAGAGTCTCAAGTTTATTTACTTTGTGCTTTATTGTTCTGTGTAAAAGATTTTGTTTTAGTAGACATAAGGGCGCATACGAGATCGAGACTTTTTAGTACCCACGCCCATAGACATCAGTATAATAATTATCCTGATGCGCCATCCATAATCTTCTACAATGGGCTACGAGAAATTCACTACACAAAACGCGACAGCATGGCTGACATTTTATGACGTTATCATGTGAGCAAGAGGTACCAGCCCGAACTGTGATACAACATAGCATGCTACTAATTCTTATATGCCATGCTATGTGGTTTACTTTTACTCTACCATTTTTGTTTCGGAAGGACCTACTAATGGTTGGCGACGCTAATGCTGGGTGCATTAGCGTCGCCAACCATATGTAGGTCCTACCGAAACAACCCCTATAGGTCATCGTACTAGTCCATTACCACCACTCTTAAAAAGATAATTTATACTTGTGTAACGCTGATTGAGCCTAACTCAGAACATGAACACTGCTGCTTACGTTCTAAGAACGAATATAATTCTTAAGAAAAAGGCACGTAAGAAGCATAGGCGATGTAATCGCTGTTTACGATTACGCTCGTACTACGTTCGATACTCATCGGGTTGGGTCGGTGTGATTCGCATGCATATTAAGATTTCTTTTTTATTGATTTCTCCTTGCTTGCCGAGGTCCAGTATAGTTTCATCGGTCCTAAATGACGCGTTGGGTGACGGAGAGATTATGGCCAATAGGATGACGGACCCCGCTCTTCGCAGCTGATGGGATCAATGCTCCCCGGTAATGGTTTGATATTAGCTACAAGTAACCTATTATTGTCAACCTATTCCCTCCACCAACCTTTCTAACGTGGGTGACAGCTCACGCGCGGCAGCTTAAGTCGGCCTTGCATTATCGCGGGGGCTGGAAGAGCTCGTTAAGCTATCATGTCTGGAAAATTACTAAATGAAGAAGGAAGATCATTTTCCTATTGAATACGACGCTGCGATTCTTTGGCGTCATTGTGACAACCCTTAACCCCGCTACGTGTAAAATCTTGTTTCACGACGAAATGTATATTTTAGAGGACACATTCATGTGTACAAAGTTTTATTATTTACGTCTAGACAACTTAGTATAAATGTAATGTAGTGGAATATACATACATATGAAAATATTTTGTACATCATATTTTCTACTATCTATAGGTACTAACATTATAAGTGCGAAAGCAAATTTGCCTGTCTGTGACGTCATCACGGCCAAAGCGCTGAACTGATTGCGATGAAATTTCGTGATACATGAGGACCTTGGAATGAACGTAACATTGTTTCTCTCATTTTTTAATTAGGGGTAAAAGCCAGCAATCATTACTACACTTTAGTCATTTTATCAATTTTTTTTCAATTTTATAATTTTCTGACAAGACAGTGAACAGCTGGTAACACAGCCCTTTTTGTACGCAAATAATAACTCTTCCATCAAAATGCGAAACGTAAAACCTACTGTTTAGAACATTTAATGAGCCCAATTAGTATAATTTGTTTCATCAAATGTCATTCACATTATCAAGACTGATCTAATGAGGCTTTCTTGCGCCAAGCCGGTTAGACAATTCTAGACACACGTGTAATAATAATAATAACATAATATCGGCCAATCCGAATTTCGGCCACGGCGACCATTTCTATAGAGCCCCTGCTGCCCTGCACAGTATAGTAGCACAAGTGTGTGCACAGGCACAAGTGCACTCCCTGTTCCCTCGTTCTCCAATTCCGATGGGACGGCAACGGCCGAAGAGAAATCAGGCGCTGGAGCGACAGCTTAACGTCTCCGAGGCACACATAGATATACACATGCGTTCGAAAATCAATAGGCATCGTCTATTTGACGCTGTCGGGCATAAGGCGCCTAGATACGAGTCGCTAAGAACTTTGCAACCAAAACCGCATTTACTCGCGATTCCAAAATCCGATTTAAAACAAATCACCATACTATAATAATAATAATTAAAATCATTCAATTAAATTCAATTCGATCAATTTACTTCAGGCCACTAATGACAATGGATCCATACACGAGTTAGTAACAATAATGAAAGCTTATGGAGTAGTTGTTGATGTGTAATATCAATGAATATAATCACTATTATCAGGGCAATATGTAACATTATTATTTTATAAATAAAAATAATAATAATATGTGTGGACTATGGTAAGTACCAGAACGACTTCCGTAACAGATACTAGACAACGGAAATATATTTAATATTTTTATAAATATAAGAAATTTTATATATGTAAGATAAGCGGTATCATTCACTATGGCCATCGACATGATCGCACTGGAGCCCGAGGCAAAAGCTAGAACTGTCTAAATGTAAAACATATATAAACATCCGTCGCCTAGGCGGGACTAAACCCGTGACCTTGGGCGTTACACGCGGACCAACCACTGCGTTACCAACTAACCCAGATCGTCGACAGACGTTATAAAATCATATAAAGTTATTTACATTGCCAAAACGGGCTGATGACGATGAAGGACCGAATTCTCCATTATTTTATATCTTCAACGTTAATCGACAATGATTGTACAATGAATAATACTCCATGAAATTCATTACAACAATTATGTAGCGGTCATTGTTGTCTGAGACTTCGTCTGCGAGTTTTTCTTTAAATTTCTCAGGTTTTATGTGGTATGTTAGGATGAAGTATGAATCACCAGTACTGTTCCCCAGTTTCATCGCCGTAAAATATGTCCCAATGACTTTCATTTAGATAATTTTCCAGGTTATTCCAGATTGTAATCTAACTATATCCGTGACAAATTTAATCCAAAAAATTTTAGTACTTTTTGTATTAACGCATGCAAACTTTTGTTTTTTCAGTAGGATTCTTCACGAATCCGGCTTACCTCACAATATTTTGCTTCATCGTAAGAGAACTCAGAAGATGTACTTAAATTAAAAAAATTCATTGGGTATACACCGTCTAGTGTTCCGATCGATACTTTTTAGACTCAGACCCAAACTACAAAATTCTGCCAATGCTGTAAATTCACGAACACATTAATCAATGTAATGCTTACATTTCGCTGAAAATACAGCAATGTGGGTTGTTGTCGTATTCCATTTGTTACTCGCTCATACCAGTTTTTGTGGCTTTTTGAGGATTTATCGCAAGAAATATTACCTTTGCGCGCGAAGCGGGAAGTTGGCTTTTAGACTGAAGTTATTTATAAAACAAGTTAGATGAAAGGGAGGTGAATTCGGTGAAATATGGAAAAATGTTGCTTCTTGTACTAAGTTATTATTAAATTACCTTATTTTAATCGTTTGCTTTCATATAACCTCAAATAATTATAACACGTGGTAACACAATCTTATACAGATTAAGTTGGTATTAAAGCGCCTAGAATTATAGTGTTATAAAATCAATTTGTAAGCATCTTTGCTAATTAAAATTCATTCAGGCGTTCAATACGTTTCATGTTTATGTAAAGTGAACAAACCCGTGTTCATGAAACTTGTGGGAAGCCAAAATAATGGATTTTTTTAATGTATTGGGGGTCAAATGTATCGAAGCCTTTTTACGACTACCGACGCCCATGAACATTCGCATCACTACCCATAGAGCATTCAACGTTAAAGCCACCGTTATGCTTTAAGCTGACGGGCTTAAAAGCGACGGCTTACGTCTCTGTCTTATCTTTCCATTCAGAATTACGCAATAACATTTTGTTACACTAATGTATGTCCTTCCCCATATAATGCTATAGGTGATGAGCCAAATGCGTTCACGGGTTTCCCACATCTTTATCAAGTCATCAATCAGCCTACCATGTAGGAGGCCGTGCAACTCTTCCTCCTCCGGAGTGGGGCCGCCTCTCGACCACTTTTCTGTTTCTCCCTCTCGTTACACGAGAACTTTTCTGTTTATATTTCCAAACATCGTCTTTGCGGTCGTTTAATTGGTCTTGATAAGGACTTACGTTGTAAATGATATCCAGGGCGTGATGATGAAACTGGGAAGTGGTCGTTCAACCTTACCAGGAATTCGTATCTAGATGAGATGTGGAGTTCGATGATGATATAAAACGGTCATGAGTACTGTGTAATATTTTTTTTGTAAGAGGTAGTGCTCTGCTATATAGGAGAAGGTATGACACTACATCCTCCTGTGTAACGGAATTGGGCCGGCACGACCCGGGAGGTACCTCTCGCTCACATAATACCGCCGTAAAGTGAAATCGTCAGTGTCGCGTTTCGTGCGGCTTGTGAGTAGCTGGCGGCCCAAGGGGGGGGCAGGAGGGCAACGCATCGGCATACTAATTATATGGATGTTCATGAGCGTAAAAGGCTCCGATTGCGAGCGAAATATATAAATATATATATCAGGTAGCTGTCGATGTTTGTGTTGGTTAATTCTAAGATTACAATCTGGATTATTTACAATCCAACTGAATTAAAAATGTCAAATCTTAACAAAATACAGTAATGCTAATAATACTTAATAATTATACCTGTTGATATAGCTGCATTACCTAGAAAGGTTATTGAACATACGTTACATTAAAACAACTTTGACGGATTCTATCGCGGTTTATTTATTTAACTAGCCCGAAGAAAAGACGTGCCTTAATAAGACGTATGTTTTCAATAACTTTTAACTATAATAAAATTTTTTAAATAATATCTTAAAGTACGAGTGCTAAGCTAAGGTATGTATTTACTTAAACATTTTGAATTAACTCAACTTAAAAATTGTTTGGCTCGACACATCTAATATGTATGTACAATTTAGTGTATAAGGTGGCTACCGACGCCCATGGACATCCGCATGATTGTTTCGCAGATGCGTCGCCTTCTTATCACTCCCCCTCCCCCCACCGAATGGGCCACCGGCTACTGGCAGACCGCACGCAAGCCAACAGCGACGCTGTCACTTTACGGCGGTGTCAAGTGAGCGAGAGTTATTTCCCCGGTCGTGTGGGCCAAATTCCGTTGCATAGAAGCATGCAATGTAAGTCCAGCGAGGGCATTCCGATCGTTTGGTAATTGAGTGAATTATTTCCAGGTCCCACTGAGGAGAAGTATGACAAGATCCTCACCGACATCAGGAAGGAGACGGCGGTTAGGATACAAAATATTGCCGAAAACGAGACATTGATAATGGTAAGACCAGATCTCTTTACTTCGATTAAGTAGCATAATTTATTTTAGTTTAAAGGGACAAGCAGCCAGAGGCTTTTGATGACGACACCCATGGGGATCGACAAAATTTAATGAACCACAGTATAAAACATTAGGTATATCTTATGTACAAAATTCTCATGTCACAATGCTAGTTATCCTAACCCTCCGGGACGGCTTTACAGATTTTTACTAAAATTTATATGCATATTCAATAGGTCTGAGAATCGGCTACTACTTTTCTATTTTTCATACCCCTAAGTGATGAGCGTTTTTCACCCTTAACATTTTTAAAAATGTTTACGCCTTACAATGACAACAAATACAATTTATGACAGAATAACATCTGTCGGGACAGCTACATTTATATGTGGCTGTGTGAAGAAATTGGTTTTACGCATACTGCCAAGCATCGGTACTCACCGAATGGAATATACAAGTATGCCTCGGTAACAACGTACAAGACTTGACGTCGATGACGTAGTCGCTAAAGTGCGCTATACTGCCGTATAGTGTAACGACGCTATAGCGACTGGGGCGACCGCGGGGAGGTGGAAGGGGTACGGGATTTTACATTCCATCGAGGTATACAGAAAACTGATCGTGTAATACCTACGTAATCTATTATAACACATGAAAGGAAAATCTGACCGATTCGTATCATCATTATCATCCCTTGTCGGTCCGCTGCTGGATCTCCATATAGATTGATATATCAGCAATAACACAAATATAAGTGAGCAAAACCCCCGCGTATTTCACGATATTCGCTCTGCATACCTAGAGATGGTTGGAGGAGGGCAAGTGATTCATATATCAACGCACACCCGTACACAGAGACTTGAAATTTTATGACTTAAATGAACACTAAAAAAAGGATTTTCACAGTTTGAACCCTTAAGGGTGTGAAATTGGGATGTGGAGCTTATAAGGAACTAGCAGCCCCTCGCGGTTAAGCCGCGTACACCACCCCCAAAAATGGACCGTTAGGGTTTCGTAAAATTCGTTTTTATCGCATGTGTGATGACCCTAAACGAAACTTACATGCCAAATTTCAGGTTCAGGTTCAACTAGGTTCGCTTTTGTATAGATCTAACCACGTTATCCGGGTGAAGTCTAGAGGCGCTGCTAGTCATGCTATAAAATTGTTTGCACAGAACAGAACCCGCTTCCTGTTCCTCATCGAGCAAGACTTGGCGGACTACGAGAGCAGCTACGCGGAGTACGCGAAGCACGTTTCCAACACGGACACCAAGAAGTTGACCTGGACGTTCTGGAACGCCATGTTCTACGCCAGCACCATCTATACGACTATAGGTATACCAATAATATTTTTAAAACTAGCCGTGTCCCTCGGATTCACATGAAAATCTAAAAGAAAATAGCAAAGGCTCTGTGTCCTGCGTTTAAAGGAAA
>JAFELO010000176.1:283763-298573 GCA_017140195.1 Eumaeus atala
GGCCCCGCTGCATGCGCGACCACCTGACGGGAGACCGTATCCGCGTGAACTCCCCCCCCCGTGATCCACCAAGCGGACTAGGGACTGCGTGTCCTGCGATTCGGACGAGGATCACACATGCGCACGCATGACACACCCAATCGCAATTCACCACAGTCACACCACACCACATAACACACAGGCCCTAAATGGGCCTACATTTCCCTGAGCCAGAAGCCAGGATGGCAAACCGCAATTATATTGCGGCCCCGTTACCGAGGGGATAGTCGTCCCCTTGCGACCCAACCCGGGTTATGAGGTTCGCCTCGATGCCCGTAACCCCCACAGTTTCTGTGGAGAAGACCAGCAGTGAAGCGGCATGGTACCTACACTACCTCTTAGTACACCTTTCATCTTTATTATTATAGCTTTATGATAATAGTTATCTTAAATCATCGGTACAAAAACTATAAGTTGCGATGAAGTACAAGCTAAGATGATTTTGCTTGTACTAATCGAAATGCGACCTTAATACCACTTTAAGTCAATTTTGTTCTAGAGTAATCGGTACCTGTTTCGCAAAGATTTACTAAAAAAATAATTATAACCATAACGTTCTTTTTGAAATAGTCGGATAACAAAGGAGATGTTTGTTTGCAATTATCCAATGAAAAAAAAAACCATTTGCAATTTCATTTCGTCCTTGTCATATGCGTTACCCTCACGGTCACAGGCCACATGTTTATTCAATCACAGCTACCAAATAAAAAAGACCTCCAAATGCAACATGAACGGGAGTAAATATTTCCCTTGGAGTGTCACACTGCATTGGACCGGTTTATTTTCAACTCACATTATTTGTGGACCGTAGACAATATCGTTTTGGAACATTGCCCAAAAACTCTGGCGCACTTGTGCTCAGTCTTCGCGTGAGTCTTAGGAGTATTCGTACATTATTCAATAAAAATTAGAATTTTGTCTAATATAAATATTAGTAGTCTAAACTTCAGTATTCAAGTATTTTTACGTTCAAAACGACGAACGCCCAAAAATAGATTCTTATTTTACCGTACAACGACGGAGTTTGATGTGATATAAGTGTTATAATCGTAAATGGTAAGTGTATGCTTTATTTTAGTCATTCGTTAACAGCTTAATGTTATACTACTAATTGACATAACATTCATAGGCTACTGCCAAACCGAGCGTGAGTTTAAGAACATTATTTTTTACTCAGTACATTGCGCTTTGTAATAGCTCTATTTTTAAATTTCAGGAGTCGTCGCCTTGGTAATAAGAAATATATATCTATTTACTCTGTGTAGAAACTGTAGACACAAAGTTTGAATCTTAACATATTCTAAAGTACAAGTCAAATAAAGGTAAGTCAATATGTCAGATAACGGAGAAAATCAGACAATGTCTATAAGGAAAAGAAGAAATTTGTCGAAAAACCGAGGACTTAATGCAAGAAGAGAAAAGACTCCCGAACCTAGCAGAACTCAAATTCCCCACGAAGACACTACAACCACAGACGAAGAAGATACACAACCCCAACGTACTTCTAGAGAAATCGAAGCTGATAACACTTACGAAGAAATGAAACGATTAGTTTTAGAACAAGCTAATGTCAAAGATCCTGTATATGATTTAAATACAGATGAAATACTGGTGGCTAGAGCTCTTGAAGCAAATGAAAGGCGGCGAAGAAGTATTTCACCTTTTGCTATTCCCGATAAGGATGAAATTATTCAATTAGAAAGAAAACTAAGTTTTGTTGACCCAACCAACAAATTATTAAGTACAAATTATTGTGTTACCCTTAAAGATGGAGATACTAAAAGACGTGACTCTTTAACAATAGATTTACCGCCAAAAACGGAAAGAAATATTTTTTTGCCACATACGTCATCTAATTTAACACCGAACGATAAAGAACTTCCCTTACCTCTGCCTAGTACTCCAAAAACACTACAGGAAATGGTTTATCCTGATGAAATTATTGCAAAGAAACAGCCCGAAGATATTGTTCCAAAGGAAGGTAAAGAAGCCAAAAAGGAACCCATACCGAAACCTCCCAGAAAAATTAATGGAACACCTACAGCTCCTGGTGAATTAGTGACAAAAGTTATTCAAGTAGAAAGAACCCCGAGCAAAAAAATTGCTCCAGATCAAAAACCCATAGTAGAAGTAAGGGACAGAATTGTAAGAACACCCAGCAGGAAAGTGATAGCTGATACGAAACCTACTGTTGCAAAACAAACCCCGAACAAAATTGTTAATGAACAGCCCAACAAAGATGCACCAGTTAAACCAGCAAGAAGTAAATCAACATCAAGATTTGGGGTCAGTTTAGATGTAAAATTATTTTTGATACTCATTGTAGCTGTATTATTTGCATTTTATTATTACTTGAGTCTATAAAGACACAAACAGAAAATGTATTTATTATTATCGGCATTTCATACTATTTTAAATACAAAGAAGTACTTATTAATATATAATCCATAATAAAATTTACAGAATAAAACTAGTGAGAGTGAGATGAGTGAGGACCAGCTGAATAATCGTTTGAACGGGGCTAAACGTAAAGTAGTACCAACACCACGACGTTTTATAAAAAATAAGTCACCCAGGGCGAACCGCTCGAACTCAGTAAATCGAGTTGACGATGTTAAAGTTGTAGATAGAACTGGCACAGGAATGAGTCAAACTAGTTTGGAAATAATAGATTTAATGCAAAAAGCTAGGGCCAGAAGTCTTTCTATACCAAAAGACGATCCACGCCTTCCTGCTGCATATAAAGGCTACACTAAAGTTTTGCAAACGCCAAATAAGACTCCGTCCTCAATGCGAAACACAAGAGGGATATCTTGTCCAAAAACGATCCAAATTATTAGTGACAAAGAATTCTTCTCAGGATTAAGTAAGCCGACCCATAGGCTACGTGACAATAGGAAACATAGCCGACAAAGTTCAGGTTACGTTGAAGCCAGCCAGTCCGAATATACATCTAGTTGCTATACATCATCTGGCAGCGAGAATGAATACGAATTCGACTTGTCTGTAAAAACTGCAGAATTGACACGGAAACTACATCTTTTAAGTAAAGAAGTTACCGAGCATGAAGCAAAGTGCAATATAATTCTGTCCTCAGACAATGAGAAGAAAGATACGGAACCAAAATCAGTTTTAAGAAAACGTTCGGTTGCTACTAAAATTGCACCACCCGAAGTAAGAGAAGAGATAGCCATAGTTAAAACGATAGATGCCCCTAAAATTGAAATGCCTGTGAAAAAGACAAAAAAAGACACTAAGAAACGTTCGCGGATTGCTTTCATAGCGAATTGGCAAGAATATAAAGAAGATAATAAAGATGATTACATTAAATTAATAACATTAGGAAATAGATGTATTTGTGATTTGTTTCTATTAGTAATTATGTGTGGTTTGGGTGGCATTATGTTTAAGACATTAGAGGGGTCATTTGAGAATGCATATAAATGCAGCACACGGAATGTTAAAAGGGATTTTATTGAGAATCTTTGGCGTGGCAGCCATTATCTCAGGGAAGAAGATTGGAAATCAATGGCTCGGAGGAAATTGCATGAATTCGAGGATCAGCTGCACACGGCCCACGAGGCAGGGGTGACTTCTTACAGCGGCCAGAGATCTTGGAATTTCATGAACTCCTTTGTCTACTGTTTGACGTTAGTGACGACCATTGGTAAGACAGCATGTAGTAACACAGCATGTAGTAACACAGCATGTAGTAACACAGCATGTAGTAACACTCTTTGCAAAAAAATTTGTGACTAAATGATGGTGAATTTGTAACAATTTAATATATGTCAGTAACAGTGTTTGTATTGTCTACACACTGGCTTCAACTGTTTACATGAAGTCAAGTGTTAGGGTTCAATACGAATTAGATCTCACCTCGGACTGTTTAAATAAGGTTTTTAGGTCAGTCTACCTGTTTTGAATTCGGAGTCAGTTCTGTAACTGTCTCCGATTTAAGAGAATCTGAGTAAATCAGCTTTTGCACGAATGTTAAATAAACACAATTACTCATTTTCATTCATTTTATCTTTGATGTAAGCATGTACATACTAGTAAAATACTAAGGAGTTCAATAGTTGATGTTCGTGCTATTAGCTAATATCGTAAAAATAAACCATTCCCTAATAACCCTTAATTTAACTAACACAAGATTATGATGCCAAGTAAATTCACGTTCGTGTGAAAATTACGAGATGCCGATGAAATATTGTTGAAACGAGAGCAAAATCTTTGAATAAATCGCTGGAATATGAAAATGATACAATAATTGTTTCTATTTATTTCATTTTCTAGGTTAGACTTAATGATGTATATACGAAACATATTATTGTAGAATGCTACAATAATATATTACGTGTTCGTTCAGAAGCTCTACGCCATATGTATGCTTAGTAATGTCTACTTGGCTGCATTGGGATCTAGTAGCAAACTTGTTCAACCACAGATAGTGAGATTCCAGGTTGGAGTCCCTGGTTACGAGGATAATTGTCCTTCGAATTTTTCAATTTCTAATAACGATCTGGTGTCAGGAAATTGGCGGCACTACAACCCTCTCTCGCACAAGCAGTCCATCCTGTGCTAGATTTCTCTCGGATCCTGTCCTACTACCGTCCCTTCGGTATAGGAGGCTGAGGGAGCGTACTTGACTCACACCCACGTCGTATGTAACATGTCCCTCACACGGCATGTCCCAACAGAGAGAGCCACTGGAGCTAGGCTTGCCTGGGAGGACTTTATTGATTACAAGCAGCGTGACTTCACCCGCTTAACATGTTCAAATTCCACATTATCAACTTCACCCCCTAATTCACCTACTTAGGGTTTGAATTTCTTAAAATACTTCCTTAATGTTCATTTAAATCATAAAATAAACCAACGTGTATTGTCTGTTCGTCAGTCGATCAGTCACTCAGTAACGAAGAATACCTATCTATTTTTATTGTATATCATTTTTTGTTGTGCAGGGGGAAAAACGAGAAACTTGCCCATTAACATCAGTGTAATTACTTTCCCGATGCGTTTCGCTCTTCTACTTACCTCCCCCAATGGGTTACCGGCTACTCACAAACCGCACGAAACGCGACACGGAAGATATCATTTTACGCCGGTATCATGCGAGTGAGACCTACCTGGTCGTGTCGGCCTAATTCCGCTGCAGTGTTGCAGGGTACTACCTCTTATACATATATAATTGACATGTTCCAGGTTATGGTCACATCGCTCCAAAGACCACATATGGGCGCGTGGCAACTATAGTCTACGCCATCATCGGTATTCCCCTGTTCCTGATAGTCCTGGCAGACTTCGGCAAGTTGTTCACGCGGATCATTAAGTTCTTCTGGGCCTTCATTAGAAGGTTCTATTACACGCACAGCTGCAGGAGGGTACGAAGGACTGTGCCCGTGCAGGTAATGTTGAATATTTTATTTTGGTACTCTCTCGCGTTATTTACAACCTCGCTGTCCTGGCTCCATCTTACTGGATTTTGGACTGCTTATCAACCAAACTAACTTTGCGGTAGCTCAGCGGGCTATTCAACGTGCTATGCTTTGCGTTTCTTTGACCGATAGGATTCACAACGAAGTCATAAGACAGAGAACTAAAGTATCCGATAACACGCAATTAATAGGCTCGCTGAAGTGGCAGGGGGGCGGGTCATACACTCAGAAGGACAGATGGCAGATGGGCCAGTAAGGTCCTGGAGTGGAGCCCGCGTTTAGGAAAACGAGGTGTTGGTCCACCGTTCACCAGGTGGACAGACGTTCTCCGTACAGTAGCTGATAAGGGTTTGATGCGAGTAGCAAGAGATCGGCCGTCTTGGCGTAAAAGGGGCCCGTGTCCAGCGGTGGACCGATAGGGGTTGATAGTGATGATGGTGATCAAATAAAAACGCGCAAGTGTAAGTAGGACACGTGCACCTAAAAAAAATTGGCCCAGTTTGTTGCATGCTCTTTAAATAATTAATATATCCTATATTTATTATTTTGTTTCAATAGCAGTAAAAGAAGTACATAATTTGTGAAAATTTCACTGACTGACACACACATAGACAGACAGACATCATGACGCGAAGATACTCATAATGACACCTTAACGGTATAAATATAACAAATATTTTAGAGAATTTGAGCGATCAGATAAACACCCACAAACATACATATCAAAATCATAACATTCCTATTTGGCTTCGGCATAGTCGGATAAATAATGAGTTATTTCAATGAAACTATCTAAAAATAAACCTATATGGTATTCTCTATAACGTTCGAGAGCGGAGATTCATTTATAAGTGATTGGAATTTACATTCCAATATTTTATATCGTCAGGCTGACAAAGATTTATCGTTTGTTTTTAATCCACTTCAAAAGGAGGTTATCAAAAGTACATTGATGTCTTAAGTTTACGCGAATGTCACTCATTACAATAAAACTACTTTTACGGAATTCCTCGGGTACTTTTAATAATTTGTGACATCAGGACATCTGTCACCATAGTCCACCCGTGCCCATGGTTACTGTAAGGCTTCTTAAACGTCGGGGCTAGTTAAAGAATTAAATAAATTGCTATAAAATCCGTAAAATTAGTTTTTTTTATAATATCAAAAAGAATTTATCAGTACGATACGTACGTATGTAATATTATTGGAATTGAAACCTAATGACAATATGTTAGGACTGACAAACAAATATACAATATTTTATAGGTGTACTTCAAACATACACACATATGTATGATTTCTCTCCGGTTGTGTCGGATCGCCGGATATCCATCGGGATAGAATAATGAGTGAACAAATGGTATAATAGTGCCTGAGCACATATTTTTTCAGTGAAATGTCACCACAATATGTCCTGCGCAGTTGGCTAGTCTTTACAAAGATGGCCGCCGTGGCTGAAATTCAACTGGGATGATTTTATTATTATCATCTGCGTTATAAAGTGATAGTCATAAGAAATGTAAACAGAACATGTTTTTTGATGAAACAAAATAATATGACTGGCCCGGTCGCTCATTACGTTAATAAAAAAAAAAAAAAAACAAAATGGCGTCCACTAACAGAAATAACACGAGTATTAATATTTATCATGTACAAAATTACAAAGCTGTGCGAAATGTAATTAAAAATAGACCAGTGGTTTCGGAGATCATCGCGGACAGTCGTGACAAGAGATTTCTAGGACCTCGTTAGGTTACATGGTCATAATTCTATATAGCCGCTGTCACTCTCATCGTCATGGAGTCGAATGAAACACTGTCTGTTTGTACGTGTACAAAATTAATTAAAGTTTGATGATCAAAGTTGCATTATTTGATATATTTAAAACTGGTGCAAGTTTCAAAATCAGAACCTAAATACATTAATACACCAAGCGTAAGAAGATGTACCCAAGGTTTAAAGAATCCCGGCATGACTACTGCGTCGATATCATCTTCCTACATTTTTTTTCCAAAACAAAATTACAAACATTTGTGTTCACAAAGATATATCGCCAAACTGTCACGCCTGAGGGCGAGATGCGCTCGTTCTTTTTCACTTTTTCTTAAAAACACAAATAATTAACTTAACTCGACATTAGAAACAGGCATTGAATATAAAATGTCTACAACAGTTTTTGAACATTTTTGAAGCAACTTTTTCAGTTTTACTTTAATATATTTATACTTAGTTCCAGCCTTATTCTCAATAATTCACCTGGTGAGGTTGGCCATTTGCTCCTTTGAGTGTCCAGACAATTGCCACATCGGCTAACTTATTTTTCTCATTATACCGGAGAACCTCGTCCTCATAGTAAGAGGTAGTGCTATGCTACATAGCAGCCCAATTGGTTCGCCGCTACTGAGGGGATACCTCTCGCTCACTTAAGTGACGGCTGTGCAGTTGTGTCCCGTCTTATTTGTGAACTTTGGAGTTTATGAAGTGAGAAGGGGAAAGATCGCAGCACATCTGCATGACAATTGTACGGATTTCCTTTTTATATCATAAGAGGGCAAACGAGCCATCGGAGCCTTGTCATGGCTACCGACGCCCTTGGATATTCGCATGATTGTTACGCAGATGCGTTGCCCTCCTATCATCCTCCCCTCCAATAGGCCACCGGATATACATAAACCGCACGAAACGCGACAGCGACGCTGTTACTTCACTTCGTTATTAAGTGAGCTAGAGGTACTTCCCCGGACGTGCCTCCTATGCAACATGGTAATACCTCTTCCAAAAGTCCCCATAAGGCTTCGGCTTACGTCTCTAACTTTATTTTATAAAAAAATCCTGATATTATTTTAATTTTTACAACTAAAGTCGCAGGCAAGATCTGGTTTAGAATAATGTAGTAAAGGGAATACACAAACATTTACGTCAAACGTAAGTCGATTCAGAGGAACGCACGAGAAATGATTTTTCCATTTCCTCTCGTGTTGATAATTTCCTACACATGTTTATCCAATACGTCTGTTCATTGGTCGACAGTAAGTGGATCTTAGCGAAGCGCGTCTTGAAGGAAATTTCAAGTGATAATGTGGAAATTGAAGATTTTATCATTTTTTTTGTATACAATTAAATGCGGGCAAACGAACAATTGGGGCCTTTTTACGACTACCGACGCCCATGAACATCCATATAATTACTATGCCGATGCGTTGTCCTCCTTCCCCCCCTCCCCTCAAATAGGCCACCGGCTATTCGAAAACCGCACGTAAAGTGACATCTACGGTGTTAATTTACGGCGGTATCAAGTTTCCGAGTGGTCCACCCCGGTGGTGCTAGCCCAATTCCGTTGCATAGGATGATGTAGTGTCATGTACTATGCATGGCACTACCTTTTTTTGACGTGGGGAAACGCAATTGCGCGCCTTCACCGGCCCTGGGTAGAGTCGTCAGTGCCGACCTTGGTGAGGTGCCCCGGCACAACAAACATCAGGGCAACTCCACGGCTAGTCAGCCCCCTAATGGACCAACTTTACCTAGATGGGGTTGCCCAGTACTACAGGACAACCCACTTTGGGACAGTGCAATTGTAGTAGGTTCCCTTCCTCGCCCATTGCCCCGTGCGCAAAAGCGTAAAAATAGAATGTAGTTTTTATAACGCGCTATAAATTCTTTTACATTTAGGTGAAGGTTTGATCAAAACAGTGCACCCGTTCTAAAACTTAAATGGTCCATTCAGAATGATAAAACAGAAATAAAGCACATCACTAGCGTCATGCTGCGTGGCAGCAGAATTGGGCCGGCACGACCGGGAAGGTACCTCTCGCTCACATGACAGAGCCGTAGAATTTTTTTTACGGCACTGTCTTGTAACCGGTTTCTTAATTGGAATTGAGAAAGATGGGAGGAGAAAAAGAAGGCAAGGCCTCTGCATGATGATTATGCGGAAATCTCTCTTATTTATTTTATTTATCACAAAATCAATAGATATTAATGCTTAATTGCCCAGTTATGATGGCTAGTTTTAGGGGTGTGTGGGGCCCGCGGCTGAACCGAATACCCACTAAAACCTTGCGGGTGCCATCGGCCACTTTATTGAGGTGCTCCGAATCTATCAGTAATAGGACAAAGATGACAATTCTGATAATATCACTAAAACACGCGCACACGTCAGCAAAATTATTTTCCTATTCCTTACTAGTCCTATTTTTCAGTGAGTTGAAAACCTTTTTCTATAATTCCAGGAAGTAATGAAAGGCCTGAACATAGTCTACGAAGTAGTTCGTCGACCGTCGCAAGTGTTTTCAGAGGAGGACCTCGAGGGAGCCACGGGACCTCCAGTAGAGAGGAGATCAAGCGACGTCCCGCCACCGCTCCCACCAAAACCAGGCGCCGTCAAGGAAGTTGAAAATGAAACTGACCCTGGAACACCAGCCCCATCAGCCTACGAGATAGACGATGAGTTTAACTTACCTATATCAGTGGCCATAATGATTCTAATAATGTACATTTTCATCGGTGCCATTGTATACAATATGTTGGAAAATTGGAGTTTCTTCGAATCCTTCTACTTCGTTTTCATATCAATGTCCACCATAGGCCTCGGAGACTTGGTCCCCGATCATGCAATATTCATGATGGCCTCAATCCTGTATTTCATATTCGGTTTGGCCCTGACCTCTATGTGCATCAATGTGGTACAAGTAAAATTGTCGGATACGTTCAGACAGGCGAGCGCCAAACTTGGTGCAACTATAGGACTAAGAGTAGCCGAGGAGGATGGTAGTTTAGTACCAATAACGCCACCACCAATTGAAATAGCACCAGTACATAAGTCCAAAGGAGAGATAAACACAGAAGAAAAGTTTAAAGATGAAGAGACAAAAGAAGATGGAATAAATAGATAATAAGTATATGTTACCATAAATATTGTTGGTTACTTTATTTTAAGGAATGATACATATTTTGATACCAATATTTACTGCTGACTGTAGGAGTGAAGTCGTGATTTTATAAATGATATGGTTGTTATTGCGTAAGTGAAAATATATTTATTCCTACTTAGTATTTTTTGATTTAAATAGTTCTGTCGGTGTCTAATTAATGTTTTGCTAAAATTTCTAAGATACGATTTAGCAATAAAGTCCAGTTGCGTAGCAGAAAGGATTTCGTACGTTAACCTGTTGTTGTTGTTGTTGTCCCTTTCGTTAAATGTAATATTACACGAGCTAAATGTAATGTTACACGAGCTATTCCTTGCGAACGAGACGCAAGGTTTTAATAGGGAAACGACAGAGACAGTAATAACAGGTCAATGTACGAAATGTTTCCACGCCTCGACCCAGCTTATCTTCGTAAAACTGAAAATATGTCTCGGGAAAAGAAAATCAATTGTACACATATCTTGTTATTGTTGCAGACAGATCCGAAATACCTATTTCGATGTACTTTCTTAAGCAGCGTCAATCCATTCGTAGGTGCTGAGATGAATGCTTCACTCGGATACAGTGGAAGACTTATACATTTCCTAGCGAGAGCAATGAAAATTACTGTAAAGACTTAAGCGCGGTTAACTTAGCAGACTGTTGAAGTGGGATCTGCCTAGGCGTTTATTAGGGGAGACCAAATAATCATGACGCCATTGTTGAGCTTTTAGTCTCTATATTAAGTATGGGGGGGGAGGGGGGTATGACGAGAAATTGACGAGAATTGGACGCCAACAAACAACCGCAGAATGAATAAGCCGATTCGCTACTCTCCTCCCCCCCCAGCGGGGTACTGTCTACTCATAAACCGCACAAAGGATGTCATTTTACGCCACGAGAGCTATCATGCGAGCGAAGTACCTCCCCGGTAGTGCCGTTACCTCATCTTTTACTAAACTAAGTTGCCGGACTGTTGAAGTGCGATCTAAAATTAACAATTGTTTCCACGCCTCGACCCAGCTTATCTTCGTAAAACTGAAAATATGTCTCGGGAAAAGAAAATCAATTGTACACATATCTTGTTATTGTTGCAGACAGATCCGAAATACCTATTTCGATGTACTTTTTTAAGCAGCGTCAATCCATTCGTAGGTGCTGAGATGAATGCTTCACTCGGATACAGTGGAAGACTTATACATTTCCTAGCTAGAGCAATGAAAATTACTGTAAAGACTTAAGCGCGGTTAACTTAGCAGACTGTTGAAGTGGGATCTGCCTAGGCGTTTATTAGGGCAGACCAAATAATCATGACGCCATTGTTGAGCTTTTAGTCTCTATATTAAGTATGGGGGGGGGGGGGGGGGGTATGACGAGAAATTGACGAGAATTGGACGCCAACAAACAACCGCAGAATGAATAAGCCGATTCGCTACTCTCCTCCCCCCCCAGCGGGGTACTGTCTACTCATAAACCGCACAAAGGATGTCATTTTACGCCACGAGAGCTATCATGCGAGCGAAGTACCTCCCCGGTAGTGCCGTTACCTCATCTTTTACTAATCTAAGTTGCCGGACTGTTGAAGTGCGATCTAAAATTAACACGTTCATTATAGGAGACCGAACATCAGGAGATGTTACGCTACAGATAGTATTTTGAAACTAACTTAAGTACTATAAACAATTGATTACTAATTTTCTTGGTAATATTATGCATGATTAACATCACCACCATCATCATCAGCCGGACGACGACCACCGCTGGTCACGGCCACACAATGATTATGAATAAAAATATTAAATAACGAACAAAGACCAACAGGGAGAATAGCAAATTGAATAAAAACAAAAACGAGAATATTTTTCAAAGTGAAATTACGCATAAAGAAAAACGTAATAAATTGGACAGACAAAAGTCGTGTTTGTTCTAAGTTATAAGTGAAACCTTCCAATGAGTTAAGTGCTTCTGCGAGATATTTTATTTTTCATAAAAGGTACGTTTTGTTTTGTCTGTGTTCTGACATTTCGATACATCCACAAACTTATTTTATTTGGTAATTCCATTCTGGAGCTCCAAAGTTTTATTGGTATGAACAATCGAATATTGTAGCCTTTAAGGGAATGAATTATTTGACTAAACAATATTCATTAATATCTTTTCCGTTTATAGATGATTTTTTTATCACACGCAAGGATCTACACACACTGGCGGAGTGCTGATAAAGAGCCTACTTTAGTGATACGTTAAATTTAATCTAATAAAAAAAATTTTGGAATATAACATTAGAAATGCGAACCGCAAAGAATTCCATCACGTAAAAACCACTGAAGGAATTGAGATGAAATTTGGCACAGATATAGATAACAGTGGCATGGACAATAAGACTTAGTGCCATGTTGCATTGCAGCCGAACTGGGCCGACACCACTGGAAGACAACTCGCTCATGTGACACCGCCATTTTGTGCAATTCGTGTGTAGCCGGTGGCTCGTTGGATTGGAAGAGGAAGGGAAAAATAGGCTGGGGTAGTTAAAACAACGACATTAGTCCCAATTGTAATCTCGTAACATCCTCCGCCTCTCCCAGGTATCAGCGAGCAACATGCTCTGTAGACTTTCAAAAATATTCAACAATACAAGTTTTGTGTTGTACAACTTGAAATTGACGTACTCATGCACGAAATCTTCACCATAAAATGCGCTCAGTGTGTTCTTCAGATCATTCTCAACATTTGACAGTTCGATAAATGTGCTATTACACCATTTGACGTGTTCCACAATTATATTCCTATTCATTAGGCTATATTTTGAATAATAATTTGCAGCCATCAATGCCCTTTCGACATCATTTATGCTACTCTGTATACCCGATATTACATCATCACAATGGCTCACGGCTCGATATATATGACTACCGTCAAAGCTGCATTGACTATGATCGAAATAATCTAAGTTTATCAAATCCGTGCAATTGAGTTCCTCGATCAAATCCTTGTGTATATGATTCGTGAAAATGTCATTCAATTCGTTGTCCAGTTTGTCACTGTTATTGGCTGACCATTTGATGAATAGAAGATTGAGGTAGAGACTTGGCAAACTTGTTTGGAAGAGATCACACGGTGGGTCCATATGACTGTACCTGGACCATCCCGTTAAAATTATTCCGCTGAAACGGTACGCGTCCTTCTCACCGCCAAATTTGTAATCATGTATGAAGGTCATCCATCCATAGTGGTTGTAGAAACGCTTGAGGATATCGGGGAAAGCGGCCAATCTCCCATCAGCACCTTTGAAGGCTGAAGCTATCCATATGTTTTTGAATTTTTTATGGTACTTCATCATGTTAACATGTGACACGGTAATGGTTGATGCGTAGTCCCAGTAGACGGGCTCTACGCTGGTTGCGTCAAATTTCTGCCACAGATTCATGGGGATGCCGCGGAACATGTCATCCCAGATCAAGGTGACAGTCCCTGGGGCGAGCTTGCGGATGATATCCGTAACAGTTTCCACGTGGCTCAGGAATATTTCGCTACAAATAATTATGTTCGGTTAATAACACGGTGATAATAATATAAAGGCTATTATTGCGGCTATATAAAAACTTATTATTTGTAAAATTGTTTGTTTTGTCACACACATATTAATAAGTACTACGTGATTTGTTTTAAATTAGAAAACAGCTTCTATTAATATGTTTGTTCGAACGAGCTAATCTCAGGAGCTACTGCGCCTAAATGAAATAATATTTTCTTGTTGAATAGTCCATTTATCGTGACTTACCATGTCTCTACGGCTAATAGGACCGGAGATTCGCGGGTGAAAGTATGGGTGACAGAGCGGATGAAAGCGCGGGTGGTGCTAGTTATTATATAAGAAAGTAATTTAAAATTATAGAGCGATTCCCTCCTTCCCACTTCGAAACGAGCCACAGGAAGCTCACAGACCACACCTAACGTGACATCATTGTACATACACACTTTACGGTCGTATAATGTGAGCGAGAGATACCTCCTCGGTCGTGCCGATCCAATTCAGCTGCCACACAGCACCACCTCTTACAAGATCTTATATCTAATCCACCAACTTAGTTCAGTAGGATTAATTAATTAATTCCTAAGATTAATACCTGCAGCTGAATTCCACCATCGGACTTCTCTTAGCATCTTGATGTCCCCAAGTCCTGTAGAATTCAGCGTAATGTCCTCCTACCCACATCGCGGAATCGGCTGCCACCCGGGGTATTTTTGGATCGATACAACTTACAGATTTACAAGAAAAGAGCTTACACACACCACAAAGGCCGGCAACGCAGCTGCAAAACCTGACCTGACGTTGAAGGTGTTTATAGGCGTCGAAAATATGCTTTTCAGTGACCTGACTGCTCGATTACCCTTAATGGTAATAAATGAGGGCCGCATA
>JAFELO010000176.1:307725-328493 GCA_017140195.1 Eumaeus atala
ATATATATCATTTATTAATTTAGATTTGTTTTTATTAAAGGGTATCTAAGGAATTTTGAAACATTACGGAGATTCTGTCTTATTCCACAAGTCAATATTGAGAAACGCGATGAAATTCGTTAAATTGTCATAAAAAACTTTTTGATATCGCGGCACGTGGGCAGTCGTCTTTACGTTGTGTGCCCCATATTTATTCTACGACGCTTGTGAGTCACTTCGGATTTGTGGACAAGCCTCCAGACTACTGATTCTATCACACCCTCGAATAAAGTATCAAATCGTCGTGGAATATAGATAAGGTTTTTTGGTGCGAAAACGTTATACGTCGGTGGCTTGATGGCTTTAATAGCTTAATACATTGTGTGAGCCTGTTTACGATGGAGGGTTTCGTGATTCTGTTCACGAAATCGTGGCTAAGGGAATATGGACGATGAATTATTTTAGTGTAAATCAAGGAGAGGCTAGTTATTCTATATGTATTATATGTCTGTTTGTTTATTTCTTGTCATAGAGCACTAATGTTTTATAAGTAATATATTTTTAGGATTGTTTGGTAATGAAAATATATAATATAATTCTTTCAAATAAAATATACTTAGTAAAAACAATATAGAATCAAACCCGTAGCTTTACAAAAAATGGTTTTTTTTTAATTTACAATCATGGATCCTTTAGAATGACAGTTCAGTATGAAATAGTGTATCTTGTATTATTGTAACTCAATGTATGTGCGCTTATTATTACTTAACGCAATGACTACTAAAAGGATACGAGTGTTTGACAGATGTACATTTTGTAATAATATGTAACTTACTTTTATCCCAAAATTAAAAGTTTCATTTTAATATGCGGGGACATAATCGCGGGCAGGGCTCCTCTCTCTACAGTTTATATTTCACATAGACTCGTGCCACGATTTACGCGAATTCCCCTTGACTGAATGAATGATTAATGAATTAATGAATAAACGAATGAATGAATGGACCAGCCTATAACCGACCAATGTTGAACGTAGGGCCTTACACAAGTAAATCTCGGTCCCACCTACCAAGTATCTCAGGGTATTACTAGAAGCTATAAAAAATATAGAAGAAGAACAGATGGCAGATGGGCCAGTAATGTGGAGTGGAGGCCACGATTAGGAAAACGAAGTGTTGGTCGCCCGTTCACCAGGTGGGAAGACGATCTCCCTGCAGTAGCCGGCCCGGGAGGAATGCGAGTAGCAGGAGACCGGTCGTCTTGGCGTTCATTGGGAGAGGCTCATGTGCAGCAGTGAACCGATAGGGGCTGATAATGATGATGATATTAACTTTGCTACTTTCGCTCACAAGACACTGCATTAATTCAAAGCTATGCTATCACGTTTCGTTCTGTGTATGTTTCAGTTACTGCCTACTGGAAGGAACCATTTAATACTATAATAATTGCATATGCACTCATGTACACGCGCGTGAAGATCGAATTACGGTGAGTTAGTGAGTTAAAACCGCTGGTAATGTACACCCTTGACCTGGGAGCCGGTGCACTCTCGTTAGTAAGGCGAAGTTCCACAGAATATTATAACACTCGTTACTTCATTTATATGTATTGGTATTATTTATATTATATTATATTATATTATATTATATTATATTATATTATATTATATTATATTATATTATATTATATTATATTATATTATATTATATTGGATTGCAAACTGGTATTATACTTGTGACTCGCGGTTTCACTGGCGCAATATCCAAAGTAGTCAACTGTTTCCTTTGATTTTTTTGTGTTTCAATTCCATATTATCTATATATGTGCCAGAATCCGAAATGAATTTTAATGCGAAAGAAGATGAAACACACACGGATTTTTAATTTAACACAGTAATATATGTAATATAGTTTACACTAAAGAAGGTCATAGTTTTATGTAGACGCAAGATAAAAATAATGTGATACTACATATTTAAATAATTCATCGTGAATATTGAGCTCACATTTTAATTACATAGTACATTTTGCTTTCATGTCATTTGATGTTTCGATCTTGAGCTCACCTTGCGTCAGGCACTGCTTCATAAAACAACCTATCTCAATTACGTACAATTACTGTTGTGCTATAGGTGCATAAAGAGCAGACCTTATTAAAACAACGGCAAAATTTTTCATCATCCAGTGTACACTTCACATTATACACAGAAAAAAATCGAGAAAAACAGTAACACCGACCTCTAAAAATTAGGTGACCCGTGACCACGACCAACCGCCAGGAGTGCACGACCAAGAAAAAGATGCACGAAACCCATTAAAGTACTTTTACCTTATATATGAAATGCTCGTGTCACGATGTTAGTTACCTTACTACAGCGAATCTGCTTTACTGATTTTTACCAAATTTTGTATGCATATTCAGTAGGTCCGAGACTACCATCGATTTTTCACACCCGTAAACAATAAGTGTTGTTCAAGCAACCCGGCAATATTTGCAGTGTCAGCTATATGTAACATGCGTATAAATAGAATATATGTATATAGCTACCCCTTAATGACTACTAGTTATATGTAACATTCGCATAAATAGGTTAGTATATAACTTCGCTTTAATGACTAACTCGTGGACTAGATTGAAGCAGATTCGGATTAATGGCGGTGTCCGCCGCAACGTCCAGATTCAATCTGCATATCAAGGCGCAAGGCATTTCGCTCATCCCTGCTCTAAGTGGTATCGTGATGACGTCACACTTTGCAAGTGGCTCCCTCTAGGGGCGCCGGTGAATTATTGTGTTACATCAGTTTAACTACTCACTTACTTTGATTCGTCGGGCGTGAAGGGAGCGAAATGAACATTAATTCCTATCTGCACTGACGTGGAGATAATTAAATGTGACAGTAAGTGCTATTAACGCGTTGCAGCTGAAACGGGCATGCACGATCTGGGAGGTGGCTCTCGCACACATGACACCGCCATTATTGATCGATCGAGCGATCGTTGTATCATAGTAGACGAAATACTTTAATAAAATATACATATTATTTTGGAAAAAGATGGTGAAGATGAATAAGATGCTATTATTAGTTGTTCGTCTCTCTCTGACACTTGCTCGCGTGTGACACGGAAAAATTACGACACGGTTTATATGGACGAATTAACTCCCCGGATGTAATTAGGATATTAAGTATGTAATAATACTTAACATTGGTGAAGTTTGCACATATTCAAATACCCCAAACAGGGGAACAATAAAATGTGGGGTCGCTCCTTTCTCCTCTATTATGTACGTTCTTCTTGTTCTAAAACGCAAAAACACATATAACGTTGCTACGAATCTAACGTTACTATGGCCTCATATTTATTTGTGCATGCAACGGGCGTTATCGATTTGCATCACGTTATTACGTCAAATTAAGAGATATGATACCAGGCTGATTGATAACTGGCTGAAACGACGAACTTAAAAAGAAGATAGGCAAACATAATTTATTACATTATATTCTATTATCTTTTCGAAAATAGAACACCGAATTTGAATTTTTTCGAACTGATAGAATTTGTGCGATGTCCCAACAATGGAAAGAAACGAAATTCAGGCGGTGATAAAGTTTTACGTTTTAAAAGGGATAACAGCAAACCAGTTTAAAGTCAAGCTAGCCACTGTTTTAGGTAATACTGCTCCAACATTGAGTACAATTCACACCTGGGTAACTGATTTTAAACAGAGCTGCGCCAAAAGTTCTGGCCGTCCAAATGAAGTCACGAATCCGGACATGATCAAAAAGATTAAAAAATCGTTTCCAGTGATCAGCGCTTAAACTTACGATGGATAGCAGAGATGGCAAGCATTTCCTTTGAACGCGTTTTTAACATTTTACACTAATATTTGCGAATGAAAAACATTTGCACGCGATGCCGATAAATTACAAAAAAAAGTTAGAAATATAGTTGGCACGATCTCCAACAGATGTGTCATTTAAATAGCTTCGTTCACTAATTCAAAATTACGAAAAGTCCCCATGAGTTAGAAAAATGGCCCCTCTAACCGCGAAATTATGCGAAATAATAATTTACGTTCGCTACCTTCTATGAAATATCGTTAAAGCGTTCCCAACGTTCTCTATAGCTATCCTAAACAGAAGTTTTCCTATCCGTACTTTTAGGGTTCCGTGAGACGGAGCGCTACATTATTTCTATGGCATAAAGGGGCAAACGAGCATACTTTTCTCCTTTTGATGACTTCGTTCGCATAGTGACTATGCACATGTGTTTCCCACCTCCTCTTCTCCTATCCAATGGGCCATCGGAAACATACAGAGTGCACGAAGCGAAGGTTTTAAAAAAAAAAATTAAAAACTGACGGTCTTCGAGACAAGTTACAACCCTATAGCCAGCCTCATTAGTTCAACGAAAAAAAATTCAATATTCAAATCCATTCTATCGGTTACGGAAATATTATACTTAAAAAAACTGTACTACTGTCTCCAGATCACCCTATTTTTATATTTAATGTACATAACAACATCTGCCGGGACATCTCGTTGTCAATATATTCTGCAGCTAAATTATTATATTAGTATTTACTTTGATTGCCTTTTCACACCTTTGGTTGCATTGTCGAAGTCTTCGTACTGATTTATAATTATAGTAATTTTGAGACACCTTGGGCGAAGTCAATTGAACCGAGGAGGGGGCTGCTGTTTGTACCACTCTTACAGGAAGAGGGTACTAAAGGGCAGGAGGAACTCCTTGTACCCCTCCTATAAGAAAAGGGACAAAAGAGCAGGAGGAGGCGGCGCTTTTGCGCGGAGTAATTGGCGAGGATGGGAACCTGACCCCATTGCATTACCACTGTTCCGAAGTTGGCGAGGTCATCATGTACCGCGGGATAACCCCGCTTGTGGAGGTGGCGTCGGTCAGATGAAAAATGAAATGGAAAATGTGGTGGACCATGCCCGATAAAAAATATATGTTAATAATCGATGATGGTTCCTGTCACATCAGGGCCAGGGTTAAGCCGAATAGGGTGTTGATCGTTGTACCGATCTTGTAAGAGGAGGGGACTAAAGAACTGGTGGAGGTGCCGAACGGCAAAGGGGAAATAGAAGGTGGTGCTTTCGCGCATGGGGCAAGTGGCAAGGATGGGTGCCTAACTACATTGCATCCTCCCAAAAATTGGTGCGGTTGTCCTGTGGAGGTGAGATCGCAGCCTTTTAGCAACTAATGAAGCCCATAGACATAAGCATTATTTTCATGCTGGTTCTCCTCCAATGGGCTACTCACAAACCACATGAAACAAATGTACATCTGTCACTATAACTCAGTATCAAGAGGAAGGTACCTCCCCGGCCGCACTCGCCCTATTCGGCTGCCATGGCACAACCTTTACTTACACACCACTTTGCTTCTTAGACTGGACATACAATGTAGCAAAACTTATGTTTACAATGTGCTACGGAACCTCAATGTCTAGCCAGGCTCGCTCTTGACGAGCCCTCTCAAGTGCATCGCCAACTTGGAAAGACATTTTTAACTTTTCCGTATTATAACTATCGCCCGAGTTATAATGTTTTATGTTCAATAAAGTACTTTGTTGACTTTACATTTTACTCCTGAGTTAGGGACAATGTAAAAGCACGTTTATTGCTTCGCAGATAGGATATAAAATTGCTACAATGTTACAATAATAAGACGGTAGGGCTGCAAAGTATTGGAAACTTTAAAGCAAGATGGCGCGTTTTAGCTAGACAAATATTGTCATTCCGCTTCGTATGCATAAAAGTTTACTGCTGTGTGTATGGGAATGAGGTAGAAAACACGTAACAATTTGTGTTTTAATATATACCATATTAAAACACAAATTGTTACGTGTTTTTTAAGGTTGAAATTTCAGATGAAAAAAAAATAGCTTGCTGATAACTTTGTTCTCCGTCTGTCTATTAGATATACCTAAAGAGTTGTGGTCATTAATTTTATCTAGGAAGGCTATAGGCAATATACCATAAAGCGACGGGTACGTTGTTAATGCGGGTAAAACCACGAGACCCCGCTAGTGTATTATAAGAAAATAATCAACCCTAGCTACGAGACGGCGTGGTGTCGGTGATGGAAGATGAAACCTCCGGTGATCAATCACGCTGTGTATTTGTACTCGCCACGTTATCAGATAAGGCAAGTGAAAAAGTGATTAATAGACCGCCTGATCCGCGGGGATGCTATCTCCTTACCAACATATTAAATCACTGCCAGTGACGTCGCCCGCTTCAATCTCAAATTGGTTAAACTATGTAGAGCCCGTGGCTATCTCGCGGTTCAATGGTAAGTACTTACAGACTTTAAACGCAGAATGTGAGTATTTTTTTGGTTCGAAAATTTTCAGGTCCAGTGGTGTTTTTTTATATGATAAGGGGTAAACGGTGTTCGCACTAGAACTTTTCTATCGCGTATCAAGAAGACGTTAAAATGGAACATATGGGCACCCTAAACACCCCAACATATGATTGAATCACAATATGGTTTTTTAATACGCGATAAAAAGCTCTCGTGCGAACGCAGCTTTTTTTAACTAGTCCCAAAAATCTTTTGGTGTGAATAATTATTCTAGTGTTAAATAGACAATGTAGCGAGGAAGGCTAGATGCATTGCATGCGCATATTATGATGCTATGAGCAGAGTCATGCAAATGAAACTAGGGCGCGCTACATGTGATAGAAACTACAACAAAACATTTGCAACTGTCCAATTGTGCACTTTGTAAAAATAACTTAAACACATGCGCGTTAGGTTGACATTTCAAGGAAATATGTTTAACTTTTGCACATCTCTTAAATAGAAACTGCATTGTAAAAACGACTTAAAATTATACGCGTTAGGTTGACATTGCAAAAAAATATGTTCATGTACGGAGGCATTGTAATGAAAGTTGAATACAAATTCGTATATCTTGTATTTTTGTACATCAATGGTAAAAAACGATGGAATTCATGGCACTATGATTGAAAACGAATTTTATAGCAGGTTCATATTATACATTACAATATGGTTATTTGTAGAATAGGGGGGCAAAAGAGAAATCTGAACCTGTTTACGACTACCGACGCCCATGAACATCCACATATTTACTATGCCGATGCGTTGCCCTCCTTATCCCCTCCATTGGCCCACCTGCTACTCACGAGCCGCACGAAACGAGACACTGAAGGTGTCACTTTACGGCGGTATTATGTGAGCGAGAGGTACCGCCCCGGTCGTGCCGGCCCAATTCCGTTGCTTAGGAGGATGTTGCGTCACGCACCATGCATGGCACCACCTGCTCATATGCGGCATGGCACTACCTATTTCTAAATGGAAAATATAAATTATACGCTACGATGATGACGCCTGTTTTGGTCTATATAAATGTAATGCACCAAAAGGGACATAAATTCCAGTTTGGTGGTCTCCCCGTCATAACTTTGATGCATAGTTAATAGAAACTAATGGAACAAAGCCACACCGATACGTAACCCATTATATAAGTGTGTGTCGGCTCTACGTTGCCCAGTTCCGAACTTAGTTGTTGCATAACACTCCTTCGACAAGACTTAGTACTTAAGGTTCTAGAACTTAATAAAGCTCGTTAGAGAGTTATTTTCGTGGAGGAGCGTAAATTATTACTGGAGGTTGGTCAGGTCAACGCGATTGGTTTTCTGGTAACTCATGCATGCAGTACCAGCCATGTATTCGCGTTTGGTATTTTGACGTAATAACGTCTTGTAAATCGATAAAGCTAGCTACATGCTCGAAAAGTTAGGACGTCATGGAATATTCCGAAGTATAGTAATATTCCGAATGCTGCGACCGATAATACGACAGCTTAACTATTCGCTTTTCTTTTACTCCATTGGGCGGTGCGTTGAGAAATCAATTAGAGAACTGTAGGCACGTAAAGTACAACCCATTAAGAAGTTGTTTTTTCTTGTGACGGTTCCCTATCAATTCACAGACGTTAATGTCAGCTGTGGTTTAGTCTATAGGTATGGTCACCATAGTTCATGACCAGTCTAAGGTTAAGCATGATATCAAAAGTTAAGCATGTGAATTATGTGACCTACCTACAAACAGTTACAAAAATCTTTTGAGTGTAATAATATTTCGAATAAAACATATCATTTCACACCATTTCCATGCTACACTGAAGTAGAATTGGGGCGATCCAGCCGGGGAGGTACCTCTCGCTCACATGATACCGCCTAAAACTAGCATCTATTTGCTGTCATGTTTCATGTGGTTTGTAAATTTCATGTGATCCATTGGAGAAAGAAAGGACACACAATTTGAATAGGATAGAAAATATGTTTAATAAAAACATATTTTCTATCCTATTCAAATTTTTAACTACTCATAGGAAACGTTCTAACATCATTCCACTATTCCCTGATACTTCACTGTACAAAGTTTTTCTCTTTACGCCGGCGCATTTCAGCGAGACCGAGAGATGAGAGAGCTCGGATGTAATGTAAATTAGTCTAAGGAGTGCATTAACTAGTGGACTTGTGTCTGTAAATATTACGGTTGCAACAGTTCGACCGTTTCAACCCTAGAAGAGCTGTCCATCTTCCGTTTGAGCTAGTTTGTTTATGGGCAACCAGCAGCAATCTGTGGGCTTATTCGCATAGTCCACTGCTGGACATAGGTCTTCCCCACAGAGCGCCGTAGGTCACGGTCACGAGCCACTTGCATCCAGCGGCTCCCCGCCACCTTAACCAAGTCGTCAGTCCGTATACTCAGCTTAAATTTGTTATCGCATGGTGATGCCATGATCATTGGTAGTGCCTTGTGTCATTGGGCTGGCACGACCGGGGCGGTACTTCTCATACTATAATACATGCCATGTGGCATGTATTATATGCCAGGTGTAATGTGGCATCTACAGTGTCGCGTTTATTGCGGTTTGTGAGTAGCCGGTGCCCATTGGGAGCGAGAACGAAAGGGCAACGCATCGGCATAGCAATTATGCGGACGTTCATGGGCGTCGGTAGTCGTCAAAATGCTCCGTTTTCTCATTTGCCTCCGTATACTTAAAATGAAATCTTCTGTCTTCGGGGCTGTCCATCACCTGAAGATACTTTTTAATATAGCAAACTCAATATTGTTTTTCAATGTAATCTAAAAAAAATTTTTGTCTTTAATGAATTCAACCAGGTCAATGTCCTTACACTTTTTGGTTTGTAACATTTTCGGTAAGGTTTTGTAGTTTATTCTTTAATAAGGAAACATGTTATAGTGGCATTACGGACAGTCCGCCGTCAGGAAACTGGCAGACACCTGCACGGAGGTGGAGCCTCAGAGCTGTTAAGCATGAAATAGTAGCCTGTGTATTTTATACGTATTTTCATAACAAAACAGCAGCAACAACAACAACACATGTTTACGCCAGCTCCCTACATCACGATCCTTTTTTTAACTTCCTCTATAATAAAAAACATAAATTTATTAAAAATATATTAAATACGCTATTACTATACTAAATATATTGTCCTTTGTCTAGGACCCGTAGCAAATGTCCTCCCGGCACCTAGCAAGGTTCTAGGCTAGCGCATGATAAGTCCATAGTTATTAATTATATTATGACTAACTGAATGTATTTATTACAGCTGAAAATATATAACTTTCATCAAGTTTTCGCGAGAAGCTCAATTTGGTCTGTATCATTCTATTTACACATTTCAGCGGAGATGCTTATCAGCCAGTTGTATTTACAGACATTTTCGGGAAATTCGATTAAATTTTACGATTTTGCGTCTAGACTATATTGTGATGTTGTTTCACTTAAGCTTCAAATTATTTGTATATGTACATACAAGTTGAATAAAGATTAGTTTTTATTTTTCTTTGGACAAATATATTTTAAAAATACCGTGAAAACTACAAAATCTTCTAAAGGGAGGGGGAAAATGGTTACGCTTTATTTGATGGTAATTTTTACTTACAAACAGAAAGAGGGTCACTCAGTAGACAGGTTGACTGAGAACAAAGAAACAGGTAACAGTAAATAGGGGATGTATAAGGGATGTCACTATTGCGATAGTATAAAGTAGTTGTTTGCTAGTGATAACTTAAGCGATAGTTTAAGGTTGCTCTAGGTAGGGCTCAGTAGCCAGGGGTGTATCAGACACCTCGGGCGGAGCCAATTGAGAGGGTAAAAAAACACTCAATGTGTTATTACTTATCTTATACAATATGACAAAACATCTACAAAATACAAAACAAGCATAAATAACCGTTAGTGTATCATAACAAACACCGTTAAGTGAAAATTGTTGAAGTGAAATTCACCGAAAACACGCCTTGTTGTTGTTTGCTAGTGATAACTTAAGCACGGTCCGGTATAGTGTTTTCCTCACCCCTGCAAGGGGGTGGTTTGTCGCGGTCGGAGCTACTTGCTCCCTACGCGAGGTGGCTACCGCAGCGTATAACAATACGCCGGTCTTTGGGCTAGGGATGTTTGCTGTTGGTATGACAGCCGGTCCAAGAGACCGGGACGGTTTCTCCATGTACCTGCCGAGTACAACCACAAAGGTGGGGGTCCCGGCAATGATTGGATCGCGACCCAGTGTGGGAACATAGCTGTCCTACCCAGCTGGGGTGTTAGTACACTTTGAAAGTTAATATGGAGGGAACGAGGGTATGTTTATTGGCCAGCCCATTTGGGGAACTTCGCGGTTTCGCAACAGCCCCCACCCAGGACGGTCCTTATAAAATACCAATAGATATAAAAATAAAATAAAATTTTAGTCCCATTTTACACACATATATGTGTGTAAAATGGGACTAAAATTATAAAAAAGGTTTAATCCTTGTTGCCAAGGGGGGTTCTGGGATAGGGTTTTTGGTCAGGTGGTCTACTGTGCCAGGGAGCTATGTTTTGGATATGGTGGTGATTTGATAAGTCTGCTTTGTCGAATAGATTTTGGGGTAGGTGAAGGATGTATTGGTCTAGTGTGGTGATGTGTAGGTCGCGGTGTATTACGTCGTTCCTCACGTAACGCGGCGCTCCGGTCACCGATCGGAGGGCTCGGTTCTCCTTGCCGCGAAGTCGCTGTTTAAACGAGTCAGCAACCAGGTGGTACCAAGCCGGCGCCGCGTACGTGAGTCTCGAACGTATGTAAGTTTTGTAAATGGCGAGTTTAATGGTAGGTGTGTAGTCATAACCGGGCGCAGCAGTTGTGTTGCAACCCCTGCGCCGGCTACGACGTGCTTGACGTGTGCTCGCATGGTCAAGGCATGATCCAATGTGACACCCAGGTATTTGGCGGTACGGACCCAAGGGATCGTTTCGTCGGCGATCGTTAGCCGAGGTGGTGGACGTCGAAGTTTGGACAATAGCAGGGCTTGGGTTTTGGTAGGATTCACTGACAGGCGCCATTTCTGGAGCCGGTCCGGTAAAAGGTTTAAAGCTCTATGGAGCTTCTGGGTCATGCGGGATGCGTTCATGGATACCGCAAGGAAAGCCGTGTTGTCCGCATACAGCGCCAGTGTCCACCGTAGTCGGGGTATCAGCCACATACAGGCTGTACAGGGCGGGCGAGACACAGCTTCCCTGCGGTACCCCCGCTGATATCGGATGGGCTCCCGAAATGGCGTCTTCCACCCGTACGCGGAACGTCCTGCCTTGCAGGAAGGACGCGACCACTTTTACGAGGGGACGAGGGACTGTAGTGTCAAGCAGCTTGTGGTCAAGACCTACGGTCCGGTTCAAGGGTATGATTTTATGCTCGTGGCAGTAGGGCACAGTAGCCTGGGGTGTAATCTGACACCTTGAGTAAAAATAAGAATCAGTGTGTTGTTACAGATCTCATGCTGTAATACAGGACAGTTACAAAAATATAGTCTCATAAAAAGTAACCATTAGTCTGTCATATATAAGTGTAAGTTGTCGTAGTCGGAAGCAGTCAGCACCCTGGTAAGTAATAAAGAATAAGATATGGTATAATTTACGAGCCTGGCTAATGGCTGGCTTTATTACGACAGACATAAAAGTTAAACAGGGCTATGAGGCCGCATATCAAACAATACGTGCAAATTTACGAGAATAAGTTCCCCTGCACAACATCTTTCTCTTGTTACAATCTTTTATAACGTCTTCATTTGATGTCATGGTTTCGTCTCGTGAAAATAATTTTGGCTCAAACAATATTTTTACAATGTTTTGTTAAGTTTGTTTTATGATACTTAAGGCCTCAGGTTGGGTTAATTTACTGCAAATAATTTATTGCTCCCAGCTTACGCAGGTATATACGGATTTAGTTTAGTTTTTCTCTTGCCTAAGAGTTGTTTTGATCAAGCTGTTTGAGATGTATTTACGCGCACTTTAATTGAGGTGTGAGCTAGTGAATGCGTGACGGGAACGTTATTACTACTTGTAATAGTGTTTTCGGGCCCAACGAATGGAGGTTGAATGAGGGAGATACGTGGTATTGAAGTTAGTAAGAGAGAGATAGTTTTTTAGGATCTGAATTTATGCTGTGTAATTTCTGTTAGATTGTTATCAGTGCTTGTCGGGCGAGCTAGGCACAAGAGTGAAAATATCGGTCAGGAAATAGAAGAGATGCATCCCAATATGATTTTGTAATAGCTAATTAAGTTATCATAATCATAATCATCCCAGAGGGACCAAATATTCCCTCCTTCCGTATGTTACTGAAGGGACAAGCAAGACGAGTACACAAGCACACATTTTCTTTCTCTCAACACCTGATACGTTAAGGAGGAGGTAGTGCCATGCGACATAGGAGGAAGGAGTGTCATGCATGGTTCATGACACTACATCCTCTTATGCAACGGAATTGGGCCGGCACGAGGCATTTCTCGCTCGCACGATACCGCCGTAAAGTGACATCTTCAGTGTCGCTTTTCGTGCGGTTTGTGAGTAGCCGGTGGCCCATTGGGCGGGAGGGATGAGAGGCAACGCATCAGCATAGTAATTTACTGGATGTTCGTGTACGTTGGTAGTCGTAAATAGGTCACAAATGAAAAAAGTCACTTTTAAAGATTTCTTTACTTCAATTTCATGATTCATTATTACGTGGCGGCAACCTAGCCAGAGAAGGAAAGCTAGTGCAGACATTCCTTGTTAATACACAACTTTTAATTGCTAATACTTTGTTAATACATTTAATAGTCTGTTAAAGGTATTATATTCTCTGTTTATATTGTACAAAGTTGTTTATTTCTCTTCTCCAAAGTAAACTCTTTATAGATTGGGTTATAAAAAATAAACAGTGCCCCGATAGAAGAGGCTCAATAACAACAAATATAACAACACATTATTTTCCTTTGCGTTAATTGAAACGGATACTTTTAATAACAGTAGCACCAGGACATCTGTCATCTCAGTCCACCCGTGAGATGATCCGTAAGGCTATTGAAATTAAAAAATATCCAAATTTCAGTAGAGGAGATGGCTGAGAACTTCCATCTGCTTTTTATCCACTGTTAATCATAAACTAAAACATAAAAAAACTAAACGTAACAACTTACCGCAGCAAGATATAATAAGTTTTGTTTCGTTAATCGGAAAAACTATATAATTATAATTCTTCGAGTACTTTTATAAAACTTGTGACACCTTCATCTGTTACCTCAGTCCACCTGTGATTCTGGTTGCTACAAAGCCTCTGAAACGTCGGGCTAGTTATATAATTAAATAAACCGCGATACAATCCGTAAAACTAGTTTTATTGCAATGAATAACAGCAGACTCCCCGATAGGGCAGGCAGGGAGAACATAATGAGACACGTCATGATCCTAGCACACCTTTCCTTTTTTTTTTCTTGACGCGGGGAAACGCATTTACGTGCCTTCACCGGCCCTGAGTCGGGTCCAGTGATATATGAGAGTCGCGGCACATTACAGTGTGGAATACCAACAAAAACGACCGCTAGTTTCGCCCTCGGTAAGGTGTCCCGGAACAACAAGTCATCAGGGCACCTCGATGGCCAATCACCCCCCTAAAGGATCGACGCCTCCTCCACAGATGAGCTTGACCCGTACCACATAACAACACCACGAACTTTGGAAGAGTACAATGGGGTCAAGTTTCCATCCTCGCCCTTTGCCCCGTGCGCAAAAGCGTCACCTCCTTTTCCTCTTTAGCCCCTATTCTTATAAGAGGGGTACAAAGAGCGGCTCCTCCACCTGCTGTATAGTTTCCTTTTCTTATTTGAGGGGTACAAAGAATAGCCCCCTCCTCGGATCAATTGCCTGCGCCCAAGGCGTCTAGACACCCCAGGCTACTGAGCCTCACCGCCACGACAAGGCTTGAACCATGGTGGGGATCCCTACATACCTTTTTTCTGTTGACGCCTGTCCAGTAGTGTGTGGGACTCGCCGCACATGTTAGTGCCGAATACCCACAAAAACCACCGTTAGTGCCATGAGTGCCGCCCTTGGTGAGGTGCCCCGGAACAACAAATCGTCAAGGCACCTCGACGAGGGCATCATGTTTATATTGCCTTTCCGCCGTACTCTCGGGAATATACCTTCATAAATGCATCGATTAAAAACAGTTATTAGGCAGGTAACAGCTACAACCCTACGCGCTTGTTATTAGGCAGGGAGCTACAACCCTACGCGCTTGTTATTAGGCAGGGAGCTACAACCCTACGCGCTTGTTATTAGGCAGGGAGCTACAACCCTACGCGCTTGTTTGATCATGAGGCTAGAGACCTTATCGCCACCGGAAGCTTCATTGGCTGGCAATTGGTTGACTGTAGTCAGTAATTCCTGTATAGTAGGAAAGTCGAAGACTGGTACATAGGCAGGTTGTAAATATTGTAGCCTAACTTCCCGATGGTACTCAGGGTCATTATACTGTGAGTCATCACGAATCAATATGTCTAGGAAGGCTTTCATCGTATCTTCTCAATTATAGGTGGAGGTGTTATTCATTTGAATATTAGAAATAAAAGATACTTGATGAAATATACGACATTTTCGTAAACCAATTGGTATTGTGTTCCAAATTTACTATCATAATGTTTTCGGTGTAATTTTGAGAGCCCTTGAGAGTTATAACAAATTTAATTAATTGAAAATATTTGGACTATTCGCTTTAGTAAATTTTGATGCCACTTATTTCAAAATTTTGTAAAATTTGAGCGAGTTTAATTAATTTACATGATAAAATACAATTGGAACAAAATTTTGTAAATAGAAGATATTTATTTGGTTTTAATTCCTACGAAATAACGAGTTGTTATAACTTTAGCAGGAATACACTATATGAGGCCTGTATGCCAGTCAGTAGTGTCGTAGCGCCTAAACTCATGGCCCGATTTAGATGTCGTATAGTTTGTGTCATAGCTGACATTCTGACGATGGTTCTTAGCTAGAGATCCTCATCGACCCCACTGACAACTTGTCAATAATAATTTCATCAAGTATCTTTTATTTCTAATATTCAAATGAATAACACCTCCACCTATAATTGAGAAGATACGATGAAAGCCTTCCTAGACATATTGATTCGTGATGACTCACAGTATAATGACCCTGAGTACCATCGGGAAGTTAGGCTACAATATTTACAACCTGCCTATGTACCAGTCTTCGACTTTCCTACTATACAGGAATTACTGACTACAGTCAACCAATTGCCAGCCAATGAAGCTTCCGGCGGCGATAAGGTCTCTAGCCTCATGATCAAACAAGCGCGTAGGGTTGTAGCTCCCTGCCTAATAACAAGCGCGTAGGGTTGCAGCTCCCTGCCTAATAACAAGCGCGTAGGGTTGTAGCTCCCTGCCTAATAACAAGCACGTAGGGTTGTAGCTGTTACCTGCCTAATAACTGTTTTTAATCGGTAAAGTACGGCGGAAAGGCAATATAAACATGATGCCCTCGTCGAGGTGCCTTGACGGGGCACCTCACCAAGGGCGGCACTGATGGCACTAACGGTGGTTTTTGTGGGTATTCGGCACTAACATGTGCGGCAAGTCCCACACACCACTGGATTCCATCCAGGGCCGGTAAAGGCTCGTAAATGCGTTTCCCCGTATCAACAAAAAAAAAAGATGTTTAAAACAGTACCATATCCTCAGTCGTTCTCACAAATCCCGCGATCTTAGCGGCATGAGAACGGTCGTGGTGGAATACCTTATCCGTCATTCCTCATATGTACAGTAAGAACAAAGTCATGAATAAAAATAATGAAGATCAACCGCGGGTAGTTCGAAGCACCAGCACCTACGAGAGGGTGACACCGTGGGGCCTCTGTCTACTTGTCACCACGGCCGGTGCATTACGGTCGAAATGTCATGAGGTAAATTCTTTGTGTTATTTACAGTATAGGGGGACAAACGAGTAACGACTACCGACGCCCATGAACATCAGCATTCTTACGCCGATGCGTTGCCCTCCTTTTCACTTCCACCCCAAGTGTGTCACCGGCCACTCACAAACCGCACGACACGCGACAACGTAGGTGACACTTTACGGCTTTATCAAGTGAGAGAGAGAGAGAGATACCTCCCCGGACGTGTGGGCACAATTCCGTTGCATATGAGGATGTAGTGTCACGCACAATGCATGTTCACTACCTCTTCTTATCCAACATGGCACAAACCTTTACATACACTTCGTTTAAAATAGTACTTTGATTAAAACAGTATGCGATTAATTCGATTAAAAGTAAGAATACAAATCGTGAAAGCTTCAAACAATTTATAGTTATAAATCTGTCTTCCGTCGTTGAATTCTTAACAAAGTAATAAATAGCGGACCTTGTGTTATGTACGTTCTGTAAACTTCTACCTGTGTCACTTGTGTCACACCCGTGTCATGTGTCAGCAGGGCTTGACATTGTTATTGTGAACTTAAACAAATGTCTTTTAGGGTTTCACAGCTGGCCGGAGACACTGTACGGGGAGCGGGCACACGAGACCGGCCCGGATAAGACCTGCATTGTTCTGAAACGACAATGTAGTACGAGGTATTGCTGTGCCGCATTGCAGCCGAATCGGACCGACACAGCTGTGGAGGTATCTCACGCTTACATTATACCGGCGTAAAGTGTATTATGCTGCTGTCACGTTTCGTGCGGTTTGTGATTAACCGATGACCCGTTGGAGGCAAGGGGGCAGCAGCTGCATGACAATAATGCGGATGTCTATGGGTGTTGGTAGTCGCCAAATGGTTTCAATTGTACGTTTGCCCCCCTCGGTTCATTGGGCTCCACCGCCACGAGGTTGACCTTAAAAAATTTCACCATAACCAGTATAATGTCTAAACCACAGAGAGCGTTTATCAAACAGTTCTGCAGTTAGAAACATATGTCACAGTGATTTTATTTAGGTTCAAAAACTTTAATAGGTCACGACGGAAATTTAGTCCCCCCGTGACCTCTTATACTAGGGTTACCGCATGCAAGTTTATAAATATTTACTTCGATTAAATCAGAACATTTAATTTATAAACAGAACACCACATTTGTCATCTGCATGTTGACCGTAGAGAACCTAAGTATTCTCTTGTCAAAATCCAGTGAATGTGAGTTGAATACAATCAAATGACCAGTAAGGATTGATCGTTACATTTTAATACTAGGTTCTCCGCTGCCCGATTAGCAAAATTATGTGAGGATTCATTGTTGTTGTTAAAAAGGAATTAAATTATAATAAAGAAATTCAAATTAAGAAGTACTAACACTGCGATAGCTAATAACGACGTGTCTCGGTGTAGTATGTCTTTTGTGCAGCCCTACTTTACACCCTCCACTGGGATAATATTAAACAGCTTATGCAAACTTAATGATCCGACGAAATTTACTTCTTAAGCGCAGATCCTCGCCACTTGTGTTCGTAAAGTTTATTTGTAAAGCTGTACATCTGTGTAGAGTCCGGGACTATACACGTTGATAACGACAGAGATAAAGTGTTTATATATTAATACGTTAAGAAAAAGATCCTACAACATTTTTGAAGAATTGCGTGGAATTTTAAATTTGGCACGATGTAGCAATTATATCTTGCTACTTAAATATTTTATCTGTCATCTTTGACTGTAAGGCTTAATGTTCTCTATGTTGTTCTCTATGTCACTCTTTTTGGCTGGATAGCTAGGATGGATATATTTGCGATGGCTGACGCTGTCTGAAATCGCCAATTTATAATTAAATAGTCTTATCTCTTCTGCTGGGAACCTACATATTCGTCTCACAATGCGCGAATTGATATTTCACTAAAAGGGTGAGTTCATGATTTCTTCCCGACGCCATGTTTCATATTGTTGTTTTGATGTTAAATTATATTCAATTGTAACGGAGTTTACATCTCGCATGATTTTAGTTGGCTCATGAAGCCAAGGGAATGGGAAAAAGCAACCAATAAGGTTGTGTGTTACTCCTTTTTTTCCTTTTTGCTTATTAAATGGAGATTTAGTATGATGATCTAATAGCACTATATTCTAATAGCACTATATTCTAATAGCACTATATTCTTGAAATATTGAATATAAGGAACGAAGGACAATCCGTAAGAATTAGTGGTTATGGAACTATAATTATATATAAATGAACATCCAAGTTGCAGCCGGGAGTCTCGGACAACCGCCAGATAAGACTTCATGTCCTCACTTTTTGCTAGCACTCACTAATTAGAAACTGTATTGCTAACCATTGTCATAAACTGTCGCATGTAAAAACTTTGTTCATGATTTTGAATGTAGAGAGACAAGGACGAAATAAATGTATATGTAAGTGTAACTAAACCTCTATAGCCCTTTACCCATCCCCCATTGTTAATTCCCTATTTAGAATACATGGTAACAACGGTTGTACATTATATTAAACTAGCAGTCTGTCCCGGCTTCCCACGGAAAAATTCATGATTTACAAAAATATAAAAAAATATGTTATTTCACTTCGGCCTCGTAAACTTTACACGTAGCAAAGCCAAAAATTTAAATTTATGACAGTACCACGTCCGCCGGGACGGCTCGCTGTCTATAATTTCTGTAGCTAAGCGAGAATTTACTTTGATATTCCTTTTCACATTTTGTTAACATCGAAGTTTTCATAATCACTAAAACGTTTCTAGAAGATGTTATATAGCATTACTGTTAATATAGATATTGTTAGCATTTAATTTCAATTAACTGTCATTCTCCCGAACCCCGTTGTCCTACCTATAAAAGCGGAACACACTCTCTCTAACCAGAAGATCAACCCGGTTCATCTCTTCCCATCTGCGGGAAGAGAGTCTTCGTAGTCAGTCGAACTGTTGGGGCTGACCTAGCGCCGCCAACCAGTATTAGGTCCCTCCGAAAAAAAAAATCTAACCAGAAGACACAAAAGTCTTCGCTAGTCCGACGAACTGTAGTGGCGGGAGCAACAGCGTCGCCAATCAATAGTAGGTCTCTCAGAAAAAAAAAGAAAAAAAGATGGCTCCATCCTCTTATTCTCTCTTGCTCTCTCTGTATACTACTACTATACTCTTACGTCGTGGAATTATTATCGGTACATTTTATTTGTTCTAATAATTGTAAAATCTGTGTATTATTGTGTATTATTTTTGACACTTTAGTAAAAGTTTATCAAAACATAACATCATAAAACTAAATGTCATACGTCATAGTGTGCTAACGTTGACACAAATTGGGAATTACACAAGTTTTAACGATGTGCGCATACCGTAGCATGGATAACCTTTTGTTAAATGAATTTAATAAAATCACATACTGTAAGTGGGCCGAGTTTTTTTTTTCGTAAAAAGGGGTCCAAAGTTTATGCTTCATGTGTTAACATAACGATTTGTCTCAGTCTTAGCCGAATAAAAGTCAGAAACGCTAAGCACTAGACCACAGGAGCTATAAGTAATGGATTAACACAGGTTTTCCAATTCGCCCCAATATATCTAAGCCCGGCTCATACCATAATGCGCACATAAATTACCATTCATTTGCCTCTGCGTCGTTAAAAGTGCGAGCATAATTAATTTAGATGAATTCCAAAATGGCGTCTAATGGGTTACCTCTAAAAGCGTAATCTCTCACGTCCGTGACGTCACGGTAGCGCTATATTTCATCACGTATGTACACGTGTACGGTGGTATTCCTCTATAATAACGTGTTACGTGTGGGATAACAAACAACGATAATCCCGATCAACATGCCAATCATATTTATATTAAATGGATTACAGGTGAAGAGAGAGCGCATCTGCACCTTAATGCGGATGTCTATTGACGTCAGAATTCTCGTTTGTCCCGTATACTATTTAAAAGATAATAGAGTAATGATGTGTTAAAATTTTAAAAGTGCATAGATTTTTAATGATAATTTCCCCAAAAAAGGCATCTCCATATACATGAAGTGAGGATTATAAGGTGGTATTCGTCCCATTTCGGACAGCAAGTATTAATGACACTCAATGACCACAATTTACGTGTGGGAGTGTGTTCCGTGCACGATTGTACGCGTGTGTGTGTGTGTGTGTGTGTGTGTGTGTACACATACCCTTCAATCTTGCTTCAAACTATTTACCAAATTGTTATGCCAACAATAAAAGATAATTAATTATTCCATTGTTTAAAAGTTGCTATGAAATACATTTTAAAGTTTACTAGTATTTTTGCTGTAAAATAAATGAAATGTCCAGTGTGAAACAATAACTAAGTCAACCATGAACCAGTTGTTATTTCAATTGTAATACATGTCGATTGTCAAATTGTTCCTAGAATATTGCCAGCTATGTGCTGTGGAGTTCCTGAAACTGCAAATTAACTTATCGAAATTACTCACCATATAATCCGTT
>JAFELO010000176.1:337566-358211 GCA_017140195.1 Eumaeus atala
TGGATGTTCATGAGCGTTGGTATTCGTAAAAAGGCTCCGATTCTAGTTTGCCCCCTATTCTACAAAAAAAAAAAATTTGAAATCCGTCAAGCCGCTCGGTCTGTAACAGGGGACATATCTGAGGGAATAAATCTCGATACTTGAGAAACGTTACTCTCCTTCTGGCACAGTCAGTAATAAAGATGGCAGTCACAGCACACGCTACCAAATATGTTCATGGAGACTATAATAAAACGATAACACAAAACCACCAATTAGTAATAATAACTTGCGGTTCGTAGAACACACTCGTAATGTCTTGTAGCTGTGCTACGAAGGGCGTAGATCCTTCTGGTCTACGCGGCGTCTTATTGGCAAATATTTGAAATATTTTTTCTTTAGAAAATGTCTTATACTCGTACCAAAAAAGCGCTTCTAAAAAGTCACGCGTGCTTTCTATTCTCCAGTAATTAGTTCTGTATCCTCTTGAGAGAAGAGATATGGAAACTTCTAGATTAACATAGTGAAACAGGCAAATTACCCATAGAATCTGCTCGGTGAAATTTGAAACGCACTGCATTATTTTAATTTTCACTTGCGGAAGCTGGATGAGATTCCATGTTCAATTCTAATTCATGAAGGGGTAGCGAAAATACAGTTTGATATGTGTGTGGAAGTATTAGTGATTGTCACGTGGAATCAATTATTACCTTATGAATCAACATAAATTTTAAATTATAGTAACGTGCGCAAATACCGACACCCATTGACATCTGCACAGAAACCGTGCAAGCTCGTTCCTTAGTCCCCGCCTGATTCTATCTGATGAGGTTTTAATTTAGAAAACTAAAGTTTGTTTTGAAGTCTTTTATTGGTATATGGGGACAAACGAGAATTCGCAATTTCGACTACCAATTCTCTTAAACACCAGTATCTGTGTATACATATATATGCATAGCGAGGGGTGTGCGGTCATCAGAAAGATGCAATGTTTTTTGTGCATATGAATAAGCGTATTTGATACTTGATCAATTATTTGCAACGCTGATCGTCCTAAGTACTAAGCTATAGCACAAGACCAATCCAACTGCAGCGCGGGGTAAGGCAGGAAGACGTAATTTCTCCGAAACTGTTAATCGCCTCTGTCGTCTGTTAAGACCGTCAGCCACGTGGGGTCCTGGGTTCGATCCCCAGGTCGGGCAACTATTATAAAATGTTTTTCCGATTATTCTGCGCATACGTTGCATTGTCAGGGATTGGAATGTGACCGAAGTGGCCATAGGCTTGCCACCTAATGACATCATGGGGCTCAGCACCTTGGCTAATCGTGTGTGCTGTAGTATATCTACTGGACTTACGAGTTGTAGATATACTAGCACACCTCTGCCTACCGCTTCGGGGATAATAGGTGTGGATACGGACTATTATCCCTATATACTATATTGGAGTACGCCTTTAAGACGGCAGTGCATCTCACATCTACGTTTTGCAGGCAACGTAGTTATTTTGGCGGAAACTCTGCAGGACCTGGAAGATGTGCTCTATGGCCTCGCTTGTTCTTCAAGACGAGTAGGTTTGGGAATGTATCTGATGATGTGTATGAATCAAATTATAGTTGGCTATAGTGTAGTACACTACGCAGTCGCAACCTTTACTTGGCTCTCTCTCTACCGCGGTAACGGTTTCAGCAACTGCTTCTTTCAAGTTAACTTTCGGTTATTTGTTTGCAGTTTCAACATTAAAAAATAATTTAGTAAATAATTTAAGAACTTTGTCATATTAAATAAAACCCGTAAACTAACTACGAAATGTGCAATATACGCGAAAGTCTCAAACGATTGAAAAGAAAGGCCGTAGATAAAAGATACATTTCAAAGAAAAAAAAGATGGCGTCTATCAGCCTATTTCAAATCTTATAATTAACTCGTACATTGTACATATTATTGCTACAGTTTCATTCAATATATAAAATTTAATTATAATTTAATCAGTGAAATCCCACAGAAATTGTAAACACTTTAAATGTCAATGATATTGTGAACGAATATCAACACCTGAAATGCAATTATCATTCACTCGATACCTCACAGCAAAATTATATTTTCAAGCGGAGACAATAGCGGGAACCGAATAAAGTGTTTTCAACACTGTTTCTCATTTCTGTTTTTATATTGAAACATAAATGAAGTGTAACACTTTGAACCTCTTTTGAAAAATACTTGTTTGTAACTGTCAATAACTGTTACAGCCAATAAGGTTTTGGATCGCATCAAAATACGCTTTGTCTCTGTTGCTCAGATTTAATGATTACCACTTATTAGTCTCTGTTGCTCAGATTTAATGATTACCACTTATTAGTCACTGTTGCTCAGATTTAATGATTACCACTTATCAAGGGTGCTTATTAGTCTCTGTTTTCCAGTACGAATATATTTCATTGAACACAATATTCCTATATGTACTGAAATTCTATATTGATATAAGAGTTTGTGTCATGTTGCATTTCAGCCGCCTTGGTCCAGCACGGCCGGGGAGGTGAAGTCAGTCTCACAAGGTACTGTAGCAAGTAACACCTATGCTTTCGCATTTCGACTTGTGACTTTCCAGTTGACATTGGAAGAGAGGAAACAAACAATTGCGCGGACGTTAAGTGGCGTCAGTCGTTAATAGACTCCGACTCCTGGTTGTCTCCACGGCGTATACCTACTAAAATAGCAATTTATAACGGCTATTCTTGAATTCCTGTGAGAATTTCAAGTTACGATTTCAAGCTCGCAACGAATGTTACAAACCTTTTAATATCCCTACTTTGTACGGGCGGGTACCGGAAGCGACGTAGCGCTACATGAAAGCCCCCGGAAGTGACGTTACAGCGTACACCCACCCTTTTTACGCCACTGTAATCAGGTTAGGCCTTAGCTATTGTTGAACGTGTTCTAAGATCGGCAAAAGCTCTTAGTGGTTAGACAAAGGCACATAATTGTGCTATATCGATTGTTAGGTTACTTGTAAAAAGTGAATAGGTTATGATTGATAACTAATAAAGCGTTAATGTGACTTTTCACGAGAATAAGGGAGTCACGACAGGAAATTCGGAGCGGGTAGGAGGAGAAGCAGTGGATAATGGCCTGCTCTGGCGACGACAAATGTTACAAAGACGATACGTGATAATGTACCTTCCTTAATAGCTACTTCCAAGGCCATGAGGGGTTCCATGCCATTGACGGCATGTATCGTTCATTATGAGGCCCGATAATATAAGGTGATGGAAGGCCAACATATTGATTAGTAAAAGGTAGTACCATGCTGCGAAATGGGGCTGGTACGAGGCCGAAGAGGCCTACGAGGTAATTCTCTCTCACATGACATGCTATCGCGTTTCGTATGGTTTGTGAATAGCCAGTGGCCCATTGCTAGAGAGGAGCGAACGTGTACGAAGCACCTGCATGACAAGAGATGATTAGCCGGTGGCCTGCCGCGGGGTGCAGGAAAGAAGGTCAACACCTCTGCATCACAACAATACTGCGGATGTCCATGAGCGTCGGAAATCGTCATCAAAATGATCCGAATCTTCGTTTGCCCTCCCCATTCTATAAAGAAAATAAAAGGATATCCGCTCATTTTATATTAAATAATTTAACAATAAAAGTTCGACGTGGTATATGTCTGTGATATAAAGTGTTGATTGCTAATCCCAGGTTCCTTTGTTTCATAATCATTATCATTATCAGCCCTTATCGGTCCACTGCTGGACGTAGGCCTCTTTCATTGAATGCCAAGACGTCAGGTTTTGGCTATAAGAATTATTTTTACTGCTTATATGTTCCGTGAGGATAATTTCATAATTTTAGGTGAATATAAAGTAATCTTCATAAAATAAGTCACTCTCTCTCTCTCTCTCACTCTCTCCCTCTCTCTCTCTCTCTCTCTCTCTCTCTCTGTGTGTGTGTGTGTGTTGTTAATTTCAATTCTATAATTAAAGTAAAATTTTGTGTGGTAAGTTCTATTCTGCCAATGCAACTATTTATGTAATAATTTATTTTTTAAACACAACCTCAAATTTGGTTTCTGCACAACTTGAGGTTGTGCAACTGGCTACTACTGAAGATAGCCACGAAGTTATCCGGATGCCTCACGATAGATTCACGGTGTTTCGGCAAGGCCGAAAGTTTATATTTCTGGCCGAAACCGAAACCGAAAGTTCAATCGGACTCTACGTTTCGACATATTAGTACAATGAGCCACCGGATATAATGTCGACAGCGAAGCAATAAAACAAAGATTATTTTTCCAAAATCTGTCATTTTTTCTATAAAGATTGATGTGTTTTCATGTAATTAGAAACTTAGCCTTTGTGACCTTATTTAGCTCTGAAAGGTTAAGGCATTAATAGACAATTTACAATAAATAAACCCAATCCATTCATCATTCCGTGCGCTCAACGGGGAATGTGAACGAAAACCACTCAAATGACTGGTTAAAATGAATGAATTGATTAATGTTTATATTTTAACTTCATGAAAAGGTTTTCGAAATGTCCTTTTAATGTGGTTGGGGCAATACGATAACATCCGCTGGTTTAATGTATTTTTAATAGCTTGTTTTTTCAATATCGTTTAAACGTTCTTCTATTAGACAATTTACAGTTTCGGTCAATTCAAGCAGAAGAACAACTGTTTGCAGTTTACAATAAACTTTTTCTAGCTTTTGTTTCATATGTTTTCAGTTTCATAAAGTACTTTGCTTATTAAGTAACAAGTTATATCTAGGACACGGATGTAATATTTCTATGCATATTTATATATACATTTGTATATATTTCTATGTATAGTTACAATCTAATTTGCCTAAATTGTGTATTTGTTCTTAATGTTTTGTAATTTTGCTAGCTTATTTTCAGTTTAGCTTCTGTCAAGTGTCTGGCTCTTCAAGCGAATGCTGTGAGGGGTCACTGAAAGTCACCGTCATGTTATGATATAGTGATGTGACGAATGCTGAGTGACGCCCTACATTGGTAGTAAGAACAATGTAATCTGAAATCATTTAACACTGCATTGATGATGTTTTTGTGATTAATAAAATTATTTTCTTTCCTTCTTCTTTCCTTCTTTTGGTTTTTTCTAACTAATGCTTCCTTTTGTATTTTTTTAAATAAAATTTTATATTTATAGTGAATGTAAATGAAACTCATTTGTATAATCTTTTAGTAATTTTTAGACCACGATCAAACATACATGTATAAAAACAAAAGCCGTTCTTCCATCACACTGTACCATAAAATCACCCTTCATTGGCTGCATTGTAGTCACGTGGATGACACGTCACGTAGATAGTGCAATCAAATCAAAGCTATCAAGTATTTTCCGAGAGGTAGCGCACACTGCATTCTTTTTGTATACTGGTGAAATAGTCCGGCGCGCCCGGGGTAGTCCCTCTCTCTCACATGACTACGATTCTATCAAGGTCACGTTCGATCGGTTTGTGAGATGTCCGGTAGAATAAATTTGCCTCAAAGAAGCTGAGCGTGCTCTATTGAGCCCTATTGGGTGAGGGAATACTTCAATCCAGTCCATCGGCTGCAACTTTAAAAGGCGCAGGTCTAACCGCATACGGAGTTCCCAACGTTGGGCAGGGGCACCGCAATATGAGTTCGTTTCATTTAACCGCATACAATTATGGCCACTCTATTCTTTGACGACCAAGTTATTTGCTTGATTATTATTTCGTTCGCTCGCTTATAGATCAATTATTTCGTCCTCCGAACAGACGTCGGTTCGCTGTGCATCTTTTACCGTATTTTCTATGGGGAGTTTTCCAAGGAATTGTTCAGCTTAATACCAGCGGCAGAATTCCATCTTCGGACATCGCGGTACAACATCAAGGTGATGGTCGTGGAACTGAGAGTTCTGTGGTTTAATCGCCATTTTTTATCGCGCACAACTGTGCTGAGGAACCAGCTGTATTTCTCCCTCCCTCGGTATTTCCGATCCGATACGATTTAGAGGTCTTCAAGGGAAGAGCGTACCTATTCCTGAAAAGCCGCCAAATCGTCTGTAAGACGCCTAGTGTTGTTGATGACTCCCCCTATCTTATAAAAAGTAGCAATGACCTGTATTGAGTACGCCGCGCAGCTCCAATTTCCACATTCGGATTACATGTTTCTGACGCTTACGTACAATATTTCTCTATGTCCTTTCGCCATCAAACTAATTTTGGCTTCAAACACGTATATGCACGTTTTTTGAAGTCACAACTATTCTCCAAGTCACATTCAAAGCAACAAATTTATTAGTTTTTTATTAAAAAAAAATTAAAGAGCATGGGCGTGTAAATTTAAGCATTGATAGTAAATTGCTGTGTTGTGCCCACGTTTAATAATATCCCAAAGAAACCCTTTTTCGATGCTAAAACTAAGATTATTTATAGTTTTTGATTGAAATGTTAAGAAATGTGTTATAATTTTATACTCACAATCGTTCGCATTTAATATTCGTAGGATTTTTTATCGGAAGCTGCTCAGTCTGTGCTGCATCCAATCCACCCGGAGCTGGTTGGATATTGCATACAGAATTTTCCTACTGTTAAAAAATAGAATATGTCATGATAAATGAAAGTTAAAAAAAAGTACACTATAAAAAGCTTGTCTCGAGTAAAGTCACGGGCAAGCCTATATCTTAATATTACAGGCACCATGATTAATGGCCCGGGGCTGGTACTTGCTGACACCCCTTCGTCTTTCACCGAGGTCAGGGGTCAACGGGGTCATAAGATCAATAATGCCGAGAACGATTTTATTTCTTAAACTTATTTGTTGCTTACGTTTGTGCGATATATTACCAAGAGTTATTACATAACATTGCGCGAGGGGGGATGTTCTTTGCATTGCCCCTTACAAGAAGACGGGGCTAAAGAGCGGGTGGAAGATCGCTCTTTGTACACCTCTTATAAGAGGAGGGGGAAAAGGAGCAAATAGAGGAGGCGTTTTTACGCACGAGGCAAGGGACGAGGTTGGGAACCTCACCCCATTGCGCTATCCCAAAGTTGGTGGGGATGTCCTGTGGTGTGGGTCAGCCCCATCTGTGGAGGTGGAGTCGGTCCCTTTGGGGGATGACTAGCCGTATAAGTGCCCTGATGATTTGTTTTTCCGGGGCACCTCACCAAAAGCGGCACTGTTAATCGCGGTGGTCTTAGTGGGTATTCGGCACTATAATGTACCGCAAGCCCCACACACCACTAGACCCAACCCAGAGTCAGTGAAGGCGCGTAAATGCGTTTTCCGGCGCCAACAAGAAAAAAAAAGGTTTGTACTTGCTGTGCCCTGTGGTTTAACGTCTAAAATCTGTCTCAAGGTAATTCTTATTTTTAAGGTACCGCATCCGTATGTAACAGACGGTTTACTCAAAGGAAGGTTACATTTTGTGAACCAAAAATTTTACTTTACAAGATGATGTAATTATAATTAAAAGGGGTAGCACTACATATATATAACAGAGGAAAGGAATTTTTCGAGTAAGTATAGTGGTGTGAGGTGTCATCGAATAGGTCTTCCTAAATGGCATGGAGGTTCCTAGGGCAGTTTTTCCATTACGCAAATACTTTGTGATATATTTGCTTCTAACGTCGTAAAAAGTGAGTTTCATTTACCCTTCGGAACTACCCAGAGGAGAAATGTATAAAAAAATGTGGTTATAGGATTCCATAATAGCCCCAAATGAAATCTGAATTGAACAAACTCATTGCAAAGGGACGGCAATGTTTCCGGTATCCATGGGCCTCATTCCTTTCTGATAAGGGAGAGGTATAAAACGGCTGCATAGCAGTTATGCAGATGTGCACTTTTCTAATTGAATATAACATTTATTGGACATATTATGGAGGCTGTCGTTCACATCAGGTTAGGGCTACTGCGATACTGCTGTACAGCGGTTGTGAGCTGTTATGCGCAAGCCAAGAAATTCGTTCACAATCAATGCCTCCTGCTCGGCGCTTTCCTCGAGACGCAGGTACGGCAACTGTAGCCTCGAAAAAGCAGGTGATATAGGTGCCTGTTGTCAGGGCACGTGGAAGTGCAGTGTACGGACTTAAGTATAGGAAATCGGTGTTTGCGACGCAGCAAATCCGGGCCCAAGGCAAAATTATGCGTCGCTGAGTCACATTGTTTTAGGTGCTCAACGGAAGGGAATTTGACTGGTCACTGTATGGGTGATAAAGCCTGTACATCAAACAGTCCTGGGCCCCGGGTTCAAACATCGGCGACTAAACGACATTCTCAAGGCGCTGATTCCCGCTCAAGTGGCCTTACTAGGATGCTACCCGTGGGGGTTTACGTAAAAAGAACGTGGGTGGGACACGTAAAAAAAGTCTTAAGAACCAAGGCCCGCATACACAAATATTACTGTAAGTTCTCACAGTACGTGTCTACGCACAGGGTTCGATAAACCTATTAAGTGACAATAATTAAGCAGCGGTCGGCTCTATGCCTCCGTTAAAATGAACGACTATTATTATAAGGAACGCAGTGAGAAATGTCTTACTTTGCATAGTGATGTTACTTTACTTACACAAGTGTCGCTTGTGAACCAGTGTAAGACAGGAGGACAACGCATCTGCGTGACAATCATGCGAACGCCGTGTGCGTCGGTAGTCATCAAAATGCTCCGATTACTCGTTCGGGAAAGTACCTCTCGCTCATTAGACACCGCCGTAAAGTGACCACACATTTAGTGCCATATATTATCATTAAATAAATCATTTAAGTTCATGCACATTAAAGTTAACCAAAGTGGCAACTCTGAATGTTTAACATTTTGCAAACTATGATATTGTGCAGCTGCACATCATCGGTCTTTGTGATCATCTGACAGCAACAAAAACACGTTTGAATTATTTAAATGTATAAACATTTATTAAGGATTTGTATAGTCTCCAGCGTGTCCGATATAAGACTTGCGTAAAAAATATTAACTTACATTTATTTTAAATAAGTTTCTACAACACTATTTACAAAATTCAACGGACAGTGTGCGTTTTATTCTTATATTTTCACTGTTGCTAAATAAACGTAGCGCACATTATAAGCATTGCACATAGATATGAAAACTTAAAACTTTCAAGTAAGAATGACTCGTGTTTAATGAGCACACACTTCTGGCGCGTCTAGAATTTGTATTATGATGGTAGTAATAATAATAATATATATTCAATAATCTAACATATAGTTTACCTGAAGGTTCTATCTTATAGCATAAGGGGGCAAACGAGAAATCGGAACCTTTTGATGACTAATGACGACCATGGTCATTCGCATGATATTTGAAATAATTTTGAGTAGTACACTGGGGTGCCATGTATTTCAGACAAACACTAGAGCCTGAAATCATTAGATATACATACTAGACTATTTTCTTTTATTGATTCACTAACAACAAATACAAAAATTACTTATTACAATTTACACTATTTTCATGGTCATGTTTACATTTGTATGTCAATTACAGGTGTATGCAGCATTAATAAAATTGCGTAACATATCTACAAATTACAATTAAAATATTAAAATTAGGAATGTGAATTAAACAAATAACAAAATATAAAATTAATAATGTCAATAAAAGATTATTCTGGAATACATAAACAGATGTCGCAATAGTAAATTAGTAAATAAAAATGGATGTCAAACTCATACCTCACATAGATCAATAAATTACAAAATATTCTATAACACAATCTTAATACATTATCAATTTAGTTTTTAAATAAATAAGCATTTCATTAAGAAAAAAAGCTAACTAAAAGACAACTTAGTACATAAATGTTCTACTGTAAAACTAATAATAATTTCTATTAGTCCTCGTAAGTAATTTTTTGCAGACAGATCTTCAGAGACATTTTACAGTTAAAGTGTTTAAGTGATATATGTTAGTTATTAGGTTAATTCTATTATACTTCCGCCTTTTACCACTATATTCCGAGTAGTAGTCTAGAGATGAGTGTTGCTTTAGTACTACATTCAATACCAACGATTGGGGAACGGTTAAAGCATTAAATTACTTATAAAGTTGGTTCGTTGGGAGAAGAAACGGACGGAAGCTGTATATTACGATGATTGCTCTCTGAGCTCTCTCAAAGGTTAGTAGCAAAGTTTTCTACACTCCTCTCCAAGACGTAATACAATAAGTAACGATCGATTGACATAGTGCAAAATATGCTTGTCTGATTAGTCGCTGATGTTAGATCAGTCTCTTAGCTTCTTAAAAACATTATAGTAAGTTACGTATCCTATTAATTAAGTCTTCTATAAGGTGTTCGAAGGCCAGGTTTTCCTCTAATGTAATGTCTAAATATTTCAAATTATCTATTGATGTAGTGTTAGGACATGTATATTTACTATTAATCGAGCAGTAGTGGGTGTACAACGCATGATTTGTTAAAACTGGGCTGTTTGCGTTCTGTAAACTTTATGTAATTTGTTTTTTTTTTTGCACTCAGTGTTAGTAGGTGAGTCTGAAGCCATTTATTGGCGATATTAAATAATTATTGTATACTCTTGTAAACTCTGCTTTCAGAGTTAGCCGATAAGAGAAGCGTCGTGTCATCTGCATAGGATATGGCGAGGCCCTGTGTGAATACACAGATATCATTAATGTAAATTAAAAAAAAGTGTTGGCCCTAAAACACTTCTTTGAACAGTGTGTATTGCTTTGGTTTGAACTAAGGACATTAGCAATCCTAACACACAAAAGCTTTGAAATAGTAGAAGCTGGTTCCCTCTAATGCCTAGTGTTTCAAGTTTGTGCAGAAAGGTTTTGTTAGACACTTGTATCGAAAGCCTTGGCTAGGTCTAGGAATATTTCAATTACATAATTTCCCTTATCAAGTTCAAGTGCGATGTGTCAATAGTCGATATTTTGGAACTGAAAGAAATAGGTTTTCTGATAAAATTGATTTATTTTCAAAATAATTAACCTGCCTATTATTAATATTTTTTATAAGGAAGGGCAGTATTGCGATTGGTCTTCAATTCACTACATCTTATATCACTTCATCTTTGTCATCAGATTTGTAAATGGAATGATAACAGTTTTTTTAAACATTCATGAAAATATCCCTTACATAGACAATTCTGAAAAATGCACGTTACTGGCTGCGTTAAAATATGTACAATTTTTTTTTATTATTTTGCATGATATATTAACCCATCCAACCGCACAATTGTCTGCTAAGCTCATGATAATGCTTTCTACTTCAGCTTCATCCGTTTCGAGACATGAAAAAGACATAGTATTAGAGCAGCACGCCAAAGAGTTACTTGTAATTGTGGCTCTGCACGTTATCCACTAGATCCGAGCCTATGTTAACAAAGAAATTATTTACAAAATTTGCTGATGTTATTTTGTTGATCGAGTTGTTAACAAAGTACACGATGATTTGTGCTTCCCTTTAGTATACGTTATGTCCTTAACGATTTTCCAAATTTACTTATTATTACTTCCTGTTCGTTCTATAAGCCTTTTATCGAAATAAGTTTTGATTTATTTAAGTAAGTTATTATGAAAATTCCAATATTTTTTGGATGTTAATTGCAGTTTTTTTAATTCTCTTTTTATTTACGGACCTTTGTCACATGAGGTGATTACGACGGGCCCATCGTAACCTAAAGCAATTTGCAACATTTGGTTTTCAGGATTTGACCTACATTTCATATCTAATTTATCTCTGTGCCTTGTGCAGCGATGAATGCCAGTTTAAATATTAAAATTTTTACTACTTGTTCGAATGTTTAAAGTTTTCTCATTATACAAAATTCAATGTAAGCAGAACTATAAATTGGGGCGAAGTCAATATTATGTAAGTCATCCACAAGTATATTTATGTTTAATTTAGAAATAACACGTTGATATTTTTGTCTCGGTAAGCAATAATTAAGTGTTACTAAGACAGCTTTATGACCGGTCGTAGCATAGTTTAAAATGAAAGTTGGCGGTGGATAAATTAATTATAGTATGACATGATCTAAGCATGACCCACTTGATGTGTATATAGCATGCGAGTAAGCCACGATAGCATGCGAGTAAGCCACGATAGCATGCGAGTAAGCCGCGATAGCATGCGAGTAAGCCACGATAGCATGCGAGTAAGCCACGATAGCATGCGAGTAAGCTACGATAGCATGCGAGTAAGCCACGATAGCATGCGAGTAAGCCGCGATAGCATGCGAGTAAGCCACGTTAGCATGCGAGTAAGCCACGATAGCATGCGAGTAAGCTACGATAGCATGCGAGTAAGCCACGATAAGCACAAATGTTGAGGTAATCCTGAGCACTCGAGTGTTGTGTCCTGGAAGAATGTTAATGTTAATATCTCCGAACAAAATGTTGTTTTTGTATTGAGATATATTTGATAAAATCTGCATCAGTGTGGTAATAAAATTTGATTTGCTTCTCAACGAGGGAGGTATACATATATGTATCTAATAACGCGTATGTGGGTCCAATTTTTAATAATAATGCACTACAATCTTGTACGGCCGGCCCTTCTTTGTAAATATTTAATATCATATTACTACACATTTCAACTCCATCGTTTCGATTGCACTTGTCGTTAGTTAAGTACGTATTGTATCCCTCTAGCCCTGGTGCCTTGTACCGACTTGTACGCCAACATTCGGTTAACACAATAATATCGCAAGGGACGTTTAATCTGTGCTGGAAAGTGTTGTAGTCGTTATGATTTTTATGAATACTGATGTTTTGTGTACTATGGATAATGGGCCAGTGTGGTCAGACTTATATCATTTGCAGTTTCCAACATCACTTAACTTTGAAACAGATACACACAAATTATTGACTTATCTTACTACATCCCTCATTATTAACTAATGTATATTAATAGAATGTAAATATAAAGAAATAAAATGAAATACTTAATAATAGGCCTTATACAAATTTGTCTTATAGATATAAACCTGTATTAGGCGCCTTCAAAATCAACAGAGTTGTACCTCAATTTGGCCCGTGTTTTGGCAGGCCAGTCAGCAGAATCTGTACTGTGGTCCCTTGGTTTTTTAAAGTGAAGACATGTTGTGCGCTTCCGTTCTGATGCTTTATTGGGGCACTCTCTTATAGAATGTCCTTGCTCACCACAATGGCTGCAGTTATAGATTGTCTCCCGGCAGGACATCGCTGCACGGCCATACGGCTGGAACTTGAAGCATCTTATCATCGATGAGACATGTATTAGTTTATTAGTTTGTACTTATAGCTGTACAGTTCAGCGTAGCTTCCTAGGTATAATTACCTACAAGTAATAATTATAGTTCAATTCACCTGTTAAGAAATTATGTAACACATAAATTAATAATTTTGGTTTCGTAAGCTTAATCGGAATTAAACGTATTATTACAGCATAGGAGGACACATGTAGACGAAATCCGCACTGTTAATTGCTATGCAGATTTCCTTCCTTCTACTTACGGACTCCAATGGGCCATGAGCTGCTAATCATAATACGTACGGTGAGTGATTAGCGAGCGAGAAGGATAGTGATAGATCATTTGAGCGAAAGTCGCTACTCCGGTAGTCCCGGCCCAATTCAGTTACAACGCAGCAGCAGCACGTCACTACCACTATCTAGGATAATTTTTAAAAGTATTTATGTGGTAGTTAAGCGTTAAGTATATAATAGGCGTTTACCGCTTTAATAGTAACCTAAAACCAACACTGAGAGCTAAATATGAGAAGCAGCATTATATTTAACACACATTCACAATTTTCACTAACAATGTAAGGTCTCTAAAATTATAACAACTTTTCTCAAATAAACTATGTAGTTGCAAGTGTGCGTTGTCTTCAATTGAAAGCTTTTAATTTTCTTTATTGCTTGCACTTAGCAGGCGTGATTGTGCATGTATTAGGGTAAAAGCGTCTCAACATCATCACTCCGGCGAGCGCTCTTGGATGTTATTACGTCTTTGGTTATGTTTCAGTCTTAGGTGCAAGTGGTGTTCGAAGTTCATGTGGCTAAAGTGACAACTTCTGTGTCGTTTCGTTCAACTTTTTATTAGCAGAAGGCCCTTTAGAGGGGAAAAAGGAAGTATGAATTCAAAGGATCCAACCTCTCTTTGTGTACCTATAATATGTAAAAAATTGGAGTGCACGTGCTGAATTGGAATGCAAGAATGTCCAATCCAATTCGTCGGTAACATATCCAGTGACTACGTCATTCTGATTACGTCATTATTCATCATCATTATTAGCCCTTCTCGGACGCAGGCCTCTTTGAACGAACGCTAAGACGTCCGATCTTCTGCTACTCGCATCCATCCCGGAGCGGCTACTGCACGGAGATCGTCTTCCCACCTGGAGAACGGTCGACCGACAAAAAACTTCGTTTTCCTAAACGCCTCCATACCAGAATATAAGTGATTACAATTATTCCGATGACAATAAAAGTACTTTTATGGATTTTATCGCGGTTTATTTAATTATTTAACTAGCCCGACGTTTTACAAGCTTCACAACAACCATGATCACGGGTGGACTACTTTTTTGCGTGGTTTAAAATCTTAGCGCTCCCTCGTATATAATTTTTTGATGAACCCTTCACGTCTCCGCATCTCTTCACGAATATTAATGAAGTCAGAAATTTTGCGCGCTTTGTCATGAGATCTTCCAGGCGACGAATTTTATTTTCGTTTACCACTCCGTACTGGTTCACATATTGATGTCTTATTACAATGTTTATTTAATTATTCAACTAGTCCGACGTTTCGGAAGCTTTACTGCAACTGTTTGTCCACCGTACATCCGCACATAAAATCCGAAAAAAAAAATTTCACTGTAATGAGTAACTTTTGCGTAAACTTAAGACATCAATACTAAATTCTGATCATTGTTATTGAGAAAGTAACAAAAGTGCCACTACTGTGTAAATAGATAAATATTAGAAAATCCGTTACCGATGAAGTATCGCCTCCCCTCCGCCAGTCCCCCCTGTGTAAACTCTGTCGTGAAGTGTACAAACATGTGGTTACAATGGGCTGTTTGTGTTGACTCACTGAGTGACTATTAACACCTAGACAAGTGCCGGAGGTCGTTGAACTTGTGGTCAGTTGGTGAGATATATAATGGAATAGAATGAATATTTATTTAGTAATCAATCATTGTTATACACTAGAAATTTTCCTTTTAAAACAGATAATTGAAGTAATAACAAAAATACAAGCACAGACGGATGCTTAAGAATGTCGGTAGTCATAAAAAAGCTCACACTGCGCGTTTGTCCTCCTACAGTGTTATAAATTATTTAAAGAAAGAAATGTTAAATCTGGAGTAAAATATGTTTGGTACCTCGTTTCTAGGTACTGGCCCCTCGTTTTCCGTGTGAGGTATGATTCCGTCAAAAAAAAGGAGACATTTAATTGTTTGGTTGTTTGTTGGCATTGAATAGGATCCGTAACTAATGGACGGATTTGAAATACCCGTGCGAAGTCGGGACGGACTGCTAGTACATTATACACTCACGTTAATGATTATACACAAATAACCTAATATCAAATAAAACACGACTCCCTAAATACATTTCAATGTACCCAGTTTAGTTCCAATTTACCAGTTCATTGGAGTTCTAACGAGACCACATATATCACGATCCGTCAAGCCTAAAGGCTGTAGTGGGGAATTTAAAGTCTACATACATACCGGTGTTATAACCGGTGCTAGGCTTGCATGCATATATTGCATGCGTACCTAGCTTATGACGAACCTAACTCATTTGTCGCAGTATAAAGGCACACTGTGCTTTCTGACTTCTATTTACTGATCTTTCTTAAACTGTTGTCCAAGTCCTTAGTGTTGTTGTCAAAGAAATATTTTTATGTATTACTTTCACTTCTTTACATACGTTATAAAACATTTCCCTACCTCTAACGTAGTCGGGTTAAACAATTGTAATCATTACATCGTAGTCGTATGGTACAAATCGCCATATATCATTATGGCTAGTCATTTTCAAAAACTTTAATGGCGCGCCAACGACTAGCCGGACTGTCATTGCGAGACATTCTTGAATGTGGCGGACGACTTTTAACCTGATTGTATATCTTGATTTAGCCGGACTGTCATTGCGAGACATTCTTGAATATGGCGGACGACTTTTAATCTGATTGTATATCTTGATTTAGCCGGACTGTCATTGCGAGACATTCTTGAATATGGCGGACGACTTTTAACCTGATTGTATATCTTGATTTAGCCAGACTGTCATTGCGAGACATTCTTGAATATGGCGGACGACTTTTAACCTAACTGTATATCTTGATTTAGCCGGACTGTCATTGCGAGACATTCTTGAATATGGCGGACGACTTTTAACCTGATTGTATATCTTGATTTAGCCGGACTGTCATTGCGAGACATTCTTGAATATGGCGGACGAATTTTAACCTGATTGTATATCTTGATTTAGCCGGACTGTCATTGCGAGACATTCTTGAATATGGCGGACGACTTTTAACCTGATTGTATATCTTGATTTAGCCGGACTGTCATTGCGAGACATTCTTGAATATGGCGGACGACTTTTAACCTGATTGTATATCTTGATTTAGGCAGTGATCGATACAGTAAGGACAATAGTCCAAGTGTTTTGATATCGAACCTATCTAGCATAATATACATTTTTATTTCTCTGTATTCGATAATCGACGCCATTGTTGTAATGTCAACCAGCGCCGCGAGGGTTCATATTAGGAACTAAAATGTGTCAGAGATGGCTCTATTGAATAACGTATAACGCTGAATACTTTCAACAGGAATTTCACTCCGCCGTATTCAAAACGGCCCTGTAATTGAAGATGGATAGCCGTAATGAAATACGGAGACTTAGAAAATCCGAATGCGACACATATAGTATGTTCCATGACTTATCAACAGCACCCGTCCTAGTTGTTTATGGTAGATTGTTTATTGGAACATCTAAACTAAAACAGGAAGAAGTGACATCATATTTGAAAGCTTTTCATCAGCTGGTATTATTTTTGGCACCGTCTACGGGTTTATTTCCACACCTCGATAAAGGCGATCCCTCAACGTCAGGCTGACGAGGGTACTGCCCAAATTGCGTTAGACGTAGTTCTTTATACACAAAGTCATTGTGCAAAGTTGTGTGTCAATTTGAAATTATTTCAACGTGTTACATATATACATCTATTTGTTTTAAAGACTTCACTTGTATGTATGTAATTGACTTGCACTCAATTTTTATTCACTTTAAACGGCCAGGTTTATTTTTAATTTCGTACACTTATGAAGAAATTTTTACAGTAAGAGGTAGTGCAATGCTACACTGCCCCGTAATTGGGCCGGCACGAGAGCCTCTTCGGTGTTGCACTTTGTGCTGATGTGAGTAGCCCGCATAGTATTTGTGTGGATATTCATGGGTGACGGTAGTCGTAAAAAGACTTCGATAACACATTTGGCCCTAGTGGGCCAAATGTTTTATTGAAGTACAAAACCATACAAATGAGTCACTGAAAATATAACAACCTCATAAGTTTTGTTATCTGAGCGCCAGTAAGAAGAGTGAATGAAATAGTCTTTATTGTACATTACAGAAAACGGAATTGTAACAGAACTCACAAATAAAAGTTGACATACACAAAGGCGGCCTTATTACTTTATTAGTAATTTCTTCCTGGCAACCATGCGACAAGAAAGCCTTTCAAATTAGGGAAGGTGACGCAAAACCGTAATATGCAAATAAATTATTCAATGCATAGGTTTTTAGAATGAATATAATGTATATACATGTGTTGCTCTTCTTCCTTTTCTCGTATTTAGTTGGTCGTTCTTATGCAAATACCCGCAAATAGACAAAAAAGAATATTATATATAAGAAAAGAAGCGTTGCTCGACCGTGCATCAGGAGGGATCTCCGTGCAGTAGCCGGTCCGGGATGGATATGAGTAGCAGAGATCGGCCGTCATGGCGTTCATTAAAGGAGGCCTATGTCAAGCAGCGTACAGAAAAGGGTACCTAATAATGATGATATATAATATATAATTATACTTATATATAAAGAGCGTTTAAAAGTTTTCTTAAACGATATTTGTTTCAAAATTATAAATAGACAAATCCAAAAAATGTCACTCTTGAGATCATCATCATTATCAGTCTTTACCGGTCCACTGCTGGGCCCAGGCCTATTTCTTTACCGGTCCACTGCTGGGCCCAGGCCTGTTTCTTTACCGGTCCACTGCTGGGCCCAGGCCTGTTTCAATGAACGGGATTTAAAGTATTTCTTGTGTTACCTTAGGATGTAATATATGCACATGACAACATTTTAAATTATTTTTACGTGACAGAACTTTGAATACAAATTTAGACATCGATTAAAACATTTCTAGGATCAGTTGAATATAACTTAGATACCGTTTACCATGCTGACGTGGCGGCAGATATGTTAATTATTATAACGACTTACCTATAGTAGTTTTATTTATAGTTTGCAATTTTTTTAGACAATAGGAGGACGAACATCCCCTGACTACCGACGCCTATAATGTCGATGGCTCTAAGGATATTGGGCATAGGCGACAAAAACCAAATTGTCCGAGAGAACAGTTCAAAATTTTAGGTCCTAGTAAAACAGACATAAGTTTTATAGTTACTGTCACATCGTGGAAATAGAAATAGCTCTAGAATGGAAAAAATAAAATGGTTAATTGTTATTTTTAGGCACGTGATTAACATTGTTTCATGTAGATTAATGTCACTTATTTTTGTATGAGGTAATTCTGTACAAGTTGCACGTGTCTCCAGAAAAAAATAAGAGCAAAGAAGACTTGGCGAGATTTGATATTATAACACCGAGAGGTACCAGTGCTTAAATACCGAGACAGTAGAATAACCTTAATAGGTAGAAACGGATAAGTGTAGGTTAATTTAATTATTCCGCAAAGTAATGGAAATTGAGAACAATAGTTTGTGTTAGCGAAAATATTGTGCGTGTGAACATAATATGTTCCCATGTGCGTATGCGTTGTCCACTTTCACAATATTTAAGCAGGAAACACGACGACATAGCATTATATTTATCCACGGCATCGCATTTTATACGGCATCGTGCGCGCGCCGTCCCACTAGCGTAGGGAGGGGTCGTCTCCCCCTTTCGGTACCAAAAATAATTCCTACAGGGTACGCCCATAAACAACCCGGTACATCTCTTCCCATCTGCGGGAAAAGAGGGGGTCTGTCCCTCTATCGCCTCCCTTAACCAGAAGACGCATGAATCTTCGCTGGTCCGTTGATCTGTAGAGGCGGGAGCAATAGCGCCGCCAACCAGTAGTACTCCACGAAAGAAAAAGAAGCATAGCAGTAACATTAAATGTATTCACGCGGAGTGAGCGAGAGATATCTTACAGGTCATACTGCCCAGCAACACTCTTTCGCACCCACATAATTATTGCAGTCATGTTGCCCTCCGCCCAACGGGTCAGCTCACAAACCGCACAATACGCGAGTACATTTTACTATGCCGAAATAATTCAGCTGAAAATTTATTGATACTCTCTTATAAATAAATAATACTCAAAATATACAATAATAAGTAACATATGTGAGCTGGCGTGTCGCGTGGAAGAACTTTATGATTCTTATAAATATTTGATGTATAAAACCCACTGGAGGTAATCTTGAGAGTGGCAGGGGTGTGTCGATCTCTCACTCGGAGGTAAGAGATTTATTGACATGGCAAGTGAGCTGGGAGTTCATCATTTTCAGGAAGAGGTAGTGCCATGTTGCATTAAAGGTGGAAGTGCCATGCATGGTGCATGACACTACATCCTAGAAATGCAGCATGGCACTACCTCTTACATATATTACGACTACTAGCACTAGGAGCGTTTTAATGACTTCGGACACCCATAAAAACACATAAAATAGAAATTGCTCGATTCCTAGTTATTTTGGTTCCGATACCTACAATATTGAGGCACATAGTACACCAGCGGTCGGTTCTTCAAATGAAAAGCCGAAATCCATCCCAGCTGATCGATCTGTTTGCACGACGTTATTAAGTTTTCCACAAAATAAATATTTTCCGGACTTACGGACGGCTGTTGTTTACTTTTGGGATAAAATAGAGATATTCTACTGATAGAGATATTCTACTGAGATATACTACGGATGAATTGTTAGATCTACATGGACAAGCTTGTGTGTGAGTGTCAGGTTGGTTCCGTACCTAACGAGAGTAAAAACTGAGCCCTCCACCATCCATCTATCCGATAGTAGGTCCGTCCGTTTGTCCGTCTGTCTGTCATTGTACAGGCTGTATATATTTAACCATTATATAAAAGAAACAATCGTTATACTCGCAATTATATCACTGAACCGAAATGTTACAAACCTAAAGAGCAGTTACTTTTATACCAAACGTAAATATAGGTTTTGATGTCTGTATTTGTTGATTCGGAACACTTGGTGTGTGAATTCAGCGCTTGACCCTTTCTTACTGAACCATGCTGTGGAAAAGCCCACTACAATCCTCCGAGCCAAATTTCAGTTACAACGCCCATTTCACAAGTGTATACATACACACACACACACACACACGTACACTAACACGCACACCCACTCGCACACACACACACACACACACACACACAC
>JAFELO010000176.1:361470-391820 GCA_017140195.1 Eumaeus atala
CCACAATTGCTCGATCGGATTTATATCCGGACTGTTAGCTGGCCATGGTAATATCTCAATATGAGACCCTTCTATTACAATTTGGGTTGTCCGTGCTGTGTGTGATCGGCCATTATCTTGCATCAGGATGAATCAAGGCCCCCACTCGCTGTGAAAATGGGAGCACTTGAGGCCTGATGACGTCCTCGATGTAACGTCTCCACACTCTAACACGCCGATCATCATTAAGAAATTTTACTTTGCGCTCGTCTGTACGTTGAACCCTGCTCAGAGGAATTGAACCAACTCGTCGTCCTGATGAAAAAGTAATACTTTTTTTCTAAAATAACCGAAACAAGAAAAACATAAGAACAACATCCAATTATTTTTTTCTTAAAATGATGGCCAATACTTTCAAATTAGGAACACGAACACATAAAACAAAAAAGGCATAAAAGAGATCAAACACCAAAGTGTTCGTAATATGAATATATCATTTTACTACTTATCAGTTACTTTCAGTTTACTAAATTGCACTTAAATGTAAATAAACTAGTGGCCCTTATTTAGTTTTGAGTAGTATATATAATATTTATGGCAACACTAGGTTTGTAGGGGGAATTAAATTGCCTCAAGCGTATTGTACTTATCTATATTAATTTAATATAATAAAATGGAAGATATTTTTTTTCTTTGTTCTTTTGATCGCGGATCTATGGAACTACAAGCAAAAAAACTTTTTGTATACAAAAATATCATGAGCACAGGTTCGTAGCTTGTCTCTACATGAAATGTAGTCTTTTAAAATTTTTTCGCGGAAATTCCAAATAGCCGCTGAGTTCCTGCCAACATCTGTCTTTTGATTAATGAGTCAGCTGCGGTCTGCGGCCGCCGGGCCACTAATGGACCCATAAATATCTTTACACGGTGCGGAAGAGCAAGCTCGTTTTGTTCAATTAGAGGTCCCAATGTTATAACAATAAGGGAGTTACGTTTGAAATTAGTATAAACATCATAAAATTAGTATAAACATCATAAAACAATCAGTATTCTGTAAGAATTTATGCAAGCGGAAACCAACACGACCGGGGACGTAGCTACCTCTCGCTCACATTACACCGCCGCAAAGTGACAGTTATGCCATCGCGTATCATGCCGTTTACGAGTAGCGGTTAAAGGGAAGGAGGAAGGCCCCCCCCCCTTCCCCCTGCAGCGCATCTGCAAGATAATAATGCGGATGTTTATGTGTGTGCTGATTTGCCTATACTATAAAAAAAAAGTTCAAACTTCAGACCTACCGTTGCGCCAATTGACCTTCCAGAAAAAAAAAAATTATATGAGCTTTAAACATGTAAAGGTGAGTAATTTCTAAAGATTAAGATGATTTGTTGGCAGGTTATAGTTTTAAACAGTGATTTAAAAAAATTGGATGACTTATCCGGTGAGACCAATTTTAAATATGTAATAACAATACGAATAAATAAATTATCCAAATTGTTATATTAAAATTAAATTAACTTACATATATGTTATGGTATTAATTGGTGATAACATTATTACAAATAACATTATTCGGCAGATGTAGTGTCATGCTACATAGGAAGAGGTAATGCCATACATGGTGCATGACACTACTGTGACAGTTTTAATTAATTCTATAGGAGGAGTTCACACGGGGTTAAAGGACTATAAAGATTTAGTTGGACTTTTCAATACATTTATTCAATTGTCATTCATTGTCCCTCCACTTTCACAATCATTAACAAACTTAAAATAAGTAAAAACAATGCAATTGATACAGTTTTTAATAAGGGTTAGTAAAAGGTGAGGGTATGAAGTCTTATCCGAGACTCCCTGCAGCTACCAGGAGGTATCCTTTCTATGTCTTATTAATAATCACTGTTTGTCTGCGGATTGTTCTTCATTCCTTATATCTAATAGTGGAAGATTATGATGACTTCATATGTTTTTGTTAAATCTCAATTTAATAAAAAGAAGGAAAAGGAGTAGAGCTCCTTTTATATAAATATTATTCGTGCGTCTCAGGAAAATATTGGTTCCCGGATGGAAATGAAAAATACTATTTGATTATTATATTTTAACAAATGATTCCATCCCCCTCGACGACGAAAATAAAGGGTGTCATTTCTTCGACACGGAGCACACCTTCAGTGTAACAGTCAAAGATGACAGATATACTTTTTTATAAAATGTTCAAGTAGCAAAACATAATGGATACACTACATCCTCCTATGCAACGGAATTGGGCCGGGACGACCGGGGAAGTACCTCTCGCTCATATACCGCCGTAAAGTGACGTATACAGTGTCGCGTTTCGTGGTTTGTGATTAGCCGGTGGCCCATTGGGGGAAGGAGGGCGTGAGTAAGTGAAAGTCGTAAAAAGACTCCGGTTACTCGTTTGTCCCCCTATACTATAAAAAATCTAAATTGTTAAAATGAAATGAGATTAATAATATTAATCTAGTATTAATATTATTTATACATAGTTTTTTCTTATAATAATGAAATCTTAGGTAAAATTTGGAACCCATGTTGCGTCTTGCGTGGACGTATAATATTTACCCATCATATGTTTGTTTTATAGTAGGTATATGTAATGCCTACTATAAAGCAAACATGTGTCTTCGAAAAAAAACACGAAACTAGTATCGCCCCGTGGCTTGACCGCTACAATGACGCTACAACTAAACGGACCAGAGTTACACCTTCAGTCCTATTAGTCGTAGCGTCACGGCCTTCCTGGATAATATATTCAACGCAACATATTCTATCAATATGCATATATTCAAGACATATTCGTCAAAAAAGAAAACAATTCCAGCCAGTAGCTCCTGAGAGTAACGCGTTCATGGAGACAAACAAACTCTTCAGCTTTATCTTATTTATGTAGTTGGTGTACCCACTGAATTACATATTATTAATATTAAATATTCCCGGCGTTCATAACACTTATATTATCTTGGTCCAAATTTACGAGCTTTCTATGACGGTTCACAAGATACTGTACGACATACTAAGGGTACTGTCCCTTATCCTGGAGGCAACGCAGGTGTTCCCAAACAGTGGCCCGCTCCATCAAAGATCTTCGAGGCTCCCTCTGGAAACTAAACATAGCAATACGTGTCCATAAATGACAGTAGCAGGGTGTAGTTCCAGTGACGTCATTTACCGTTATTGTACTACCGCTTTAAGACCGCTTTAAGCTCCTGTATTATAATAAAACTACTTTAATGGATTTTACGTTTATTGAATATTTCACAAACCTCGGTCACTTGTGGACTGAGATTGCGGAATATGTACTGATGTCACAAGTTGTTAAAATCACCGAAGATTTCTATGATTACTTAACTGTTCCGAATAACGCACAAGTACTTTAGCGATTAAATTCGCTCTTTCTTTGAAAAAGTAGTTCTATTGTAACATGTACCATTCGTGTAGAACAAAGAAATATTTATGGTTTTTAAAATTCAGATTACTTTTGTGTGTGGTCTTAGTGTATTCTTTATTTATGAATTATAGTACCCTCCTGGTATATAAATACTATAATACTAAATAAATAGGGTTCCGCTTAATAATTGTGAGCCTTTTAATGTGCTGCGATATAAAATGGGAGCGCCTGGCTAGTATATTTCCGCCTTTGGAATGAATAATATATGCCTGACCCATAAGTTATGGGCGTTAGGGATTCACATTAAAATAACATTCAAATTGAGCTAAAATAATGATCCTTATCTTCTTAGTCAGTTACAAGATACAGAGTAATTTAAGACGTAAGTTTTATTCGTTTCTTTTCTCTACCCCCAATGCGTCACCACATGGAACGCGACACACAAGGTGTCACCTTACGCCGGTAACATGTGTGCGAGACGTACCTCCCCGGACGTGCCAGATCAATACCACTGCAATGCGGCATGGCACTACCTGTTACTATATTCTAATACATCTGAATAACATATATGGTATAGAAGTAACTCCTTCCACACGTGGTTTTGTCCACGTGGATGAAGTGGCGGGTAACAGCTGGTGTGTAAGAAACGTAGCAGACTCAAACAATTACTAATACTCTTGGTCTACATGTTGGATGTCAGTGCAATGGAACATTTGCCTACTGTTTGAATGCTTTTATTCAACTGCACCAGAGTGAGAGATGCTTCCATGTTGCAATATAGCAGAATTGGGCCGGCACGACCGGGAAGGTATATCTTGCTCACGTAATCCCTACGTAAAGTGACAGCTAAGCTGTCACGTTACGTGTGGTTTGTGAGCAGCCGGTGGTCCACTGTGGGGTTAAGACCCACCTCGCACTCAGCATATACAACCTAATGAGCGCGCCTCATTGGCGGGGAATTCGTTGGAAAGCATGGAATGATCAGAATAAAAACTAAGAGTTCTTTATTATCAATATTATTGAAATGAAAAGGAAAGCCCTTGTATATCCCCGAAGGCTATATTAACCTTTAGAACCAGGTACCATTATCCGCTAGACAGCTTGTTAACAACGCGTCATGTAAACCTAATTAAAACTTAGTTACAGTAATTAATTTATCACTCGTTAGCATTGTACGTAACGTGTTTCGTACCTGACGCCTTGCCCGTGACTTCAATTTTAATCATACCTTCCGGGCACCCTTTCTGGCTCATTAATTTAGTTAATTAGTTAGAATTAAGCGTTGCGTAGGTCATTATATTTTTATGTAGGCAGCCATATTTAGTAAAGGAGACGGTCAAATATTTTATGGTGCTGTGCCACAAATAATTTAGAATAAATAATTTCAAAGTACAGGTTTGATCATGTTATTCCACGAACTCATACTAATTTCACCAGTATAATTATTTAAACACACACACTCAGAAGAACCGATGGCAGTAGGGTTCTGGAGTGGAGGCCGCGTTTAGGAAAACGAAGTTTTGGTCTACCGTTCACCAGGTGGGAAGACGATTTCCGTACAGTAGCAGGTCCGGGATGGAAAAGAGGGGCAGAAGATCGTTCGTCTTGGCATTTATTGTAGGAGGCCTATGTCCACATTTGGATCGATAATGATGATGATGGTGGCGAATTATTAAAACTCAAAATCTTGACGTATCTGTCAAGTATTGTTAGGACGCCGTCTTCACCTAGACAGTTCTAGAATTGAAGACGTGTTATTAGTATTTTTATTTTAATTCGTAATTCAGTTGGTTAAGGTAACTTTTTTATTTTTAATGAAATATGTGTGTTTTTCTATATTTATGATATAATAGTACAAGTCTTTTTTCAATTTATTGCTAGAATATACTAAAGTAAATGAAACAAATTCTTACAATCAACTTACTTTACGTTTCTTTCCTTTTTGGGAGAAGGCCACATCCGCGAATAAACGTCTTTAAGCTTTTAACGTCAATGGTTTTATTTTCAGCGTTATGAACGTGGTTAATTTCTTAAAATTCATTTTCTATTTTACTATTTTAAGCACTTTATTTTAAGCTTCCTATCACCAGCAGAGCGTAAACTGCTAGCTACATATAAATTGAATAATGTTTATCTCTGGCGTTTGAAATGTCGACAGAAAACGTATCAGCCCGAAACTGCTGGGATACAATTTACATAATCCAATTGATGTCTATACGAATTAAAATTTGATAAAACAAAAATATTTATTATGACTTTTTTATCAAATTATTATTTTTAAGAAGAGGTAGTGCCATGGTGCATAAGAGGAGGTAGTGTCATGTAACGGAATTGGGCCGGAACGACCGGGGAGGTACCTCTCGCTCACACAATACCGCTGAAGTGACATCTTCAGTCACGCGTTTCATGCGGTTTGTGAGGAGCCGGAGGCCCATTGTTTGTCAGTGCATTGGCAAAATAATTATATTAATGTTCATATTTATAATATATTAATGTTATATTAATAATTATATTAACGTGCATTGGCATAATAATTATATTAATGTTCATTACAGTTAGAAGATATCAATGTAAATCCTTATTTAGCTACAGAAATTCTTGAAGGCTAGCTGTCCCGACAGACGTTGTCCTGCCATAAACTCAATTCGGCGTCATTGTAACGTGTAATGTGTACGAGACCGTGATAGGAATTCCTAATTTTTATATTTTTGTAAACCAATGAAATTATGACACGTTTTGTGAAATATCCGTGCGAAGCCGGGAAGGACAGCTACTAATATAGACATAACACGTCTCCTGTCGGCACCAGCCTGACCAGACCACAATGTTGGCTGTCGGTTAATTTACACGATTAGATATCGGAATCACTCCGAGTGCCCACAGGAACTGTTCACGTAATTCCATTTATATATATATATATATATATATATATGTATAACATAATTATTATGCGGATGTCTATGTGCATCGCTAAGTTCCGACTCACCTTTATATATACTCCATGGAAAAAAATAACAGTTATGAATTTAGATTTTGTGTGATAGTCATGAAAAACTGCTAAATACTTTTCTGTTAATGTAATAATAATATTACAGGCCATCGGAAATTTTGTTGGCTACCAATATCTGGCATATTTATTACGGAAATGGGTCTAAAAACTCAGAAACCGCACGGACGGCAACGGAATAGCTGTCACAGTTGTTACCACCTCGCGGCCGTGTGCGTGCACTACTTACTTGTGTGTGTGAAAACTTGATCGTTATGAGAGAGTTGCTATATACGTGAAGAAAAAAATTCCCTTCTCCTTTTTAAAGAATTGCGGGAATTGAAGAATTCATAATTTGGTGCAGTTGAAGATTTGTATTTGAGGCTGATTTGAAGGGGAGGTGCAGAAGGCAGATCTTTAATATAATATAAATTACTTTCTTTTCATTTTAATTAAGTAAAAATATACATTACATTATACTCACGTGTACTATATTTGTGATAGAATCTTGTTTAATGAAAATTCCAACAAAACCCAAAAAATCACTTTTAAATTATCTATTTACGAAAAGGCTTTACTACGATGGGATTTGTAGCGATGTTATCTTTGATGATTGGAACCTATTCTTTATCGGGGAGCGCTCACTAAATTACTTGGAAATATATACCAATACAAGGTAACTAAAGTAGTATTTAAAAGACCTTGTATAATGATGATAACCATAATGTCCTCCTAGCCGAATTTCAGCCACGACGGTCATCTGTATTGAGGAGCAGAAGCACATGTAATAGAGAACAAGAGTTTACGCATGCACAAGTGCACTCCCTGTTCCCTCGTTCTCATATTCTCAATGGCGAGAAAAATCAGGGGTATGACTGGCGGCTGAAATAGCACTCCGCTCGGTTTAACACCGCTAACTTCCTGTCTCCAGACTGTTGTCCTGGGACTCGAACCCATGACTTCACGACTGTGGTTTGACATGTTTACCACTAGATAACAATCTAGACAAATTTATATCATAACCTTTGTATCTTGAAAGTGCTCCATTATCAATATTGAGGTAATTTAGTGATATATTTTATTTAGAAAGTTTAGGCTAACGTAGTCCCTGTAAATAGTAACTTAAAAAAAAAAATAGAAACATTTCTCGAAAATTCTATGTAACATACCACGTTTTTCAAATTAAGAAACATATTTGTCAAGCCGGAGTAAACGTGGCCAGGTGCAGAATCCTTAATTACCGAAGTAAACATTCGTGTTTGTTAAGTAGAAGGTTTATATGGGAGCTTTATAAGGGAGCTTTAAAAGCTACACCAATTAAGCAATCAACGGAAGCTCCGAACGTCACAGTTGACTACTTAATTTATTTACAGAGGCTTGCGGCAATATGTTACCCGATTTTTGGGGTTAGTAGACGTTCGAAAATTGAATAGATAAGGGTGAAGTGTGAGAGAAATTGACAAAAATGAAGTGCGGTTTTTGCAAGCTATAATGCTATATAAAGGTAATACCTGCATTGCAGTGGAGTTGGACATTGGTCGCTTACGGAAGTTCTTCAAGTGAAAGACAGGCTTCGTGCAGTTTGTGAGTTTCCGGTGGCCTAATGGAAACGAGAGCGAGAGAAAGATATAATACGTCTGATTATCATTTTTGCGGATATCTATGGGCTTAAGTAATCAAAAGTTCGCTAGGAATCGTACTGTTCATTTGACCGCTAAAACCATAAAAATGCACTAGTTAAATAAACTGTCAAACGGCCAACTGAGGCGTGCGATGTTGAATGTTATGAATATTATCTGCTAAGTTCACTAGCTGTGACACTTTAGCGTAGCACATACAGCCAATAGTAATATGTATGACATTTGACAGATGAACAAAAAAGGGAGGCAATGTTGAATAATTAGTTTACATTAAATATAGGTGAAGAACTTCATCACAGTTTTGTTTGGGGCCTGTTCGTTTGAACATGGCTCTCGAATGTCATGCGATCGACATCTCGAAGAAGTCAATATTAATGTTTTATAATTTAAGGAGACGAACGAACCCTCTATAGCTACCCTCTATCTATAGCTATCCTAGCAATTAAATGCGTTGGTCATCGGACTCGCCTAGTCTCAAACCGCACGAAATGAGACTATCAGTTTCAACACATTATCATGTGGCGGTAGAGCTCCCCGGTCGTGCCGGATTGTTGATTCTCTTAGTAGCTACAACCAAAAGCGCTTACCCATGAATGCACTGTAAACAACTTTCTTTTGTTGACGCACGGAAACACACACTGGGTGGGGTCACTAAAGCCACCGCGTGTACCATCATTACCGCCCCGGAACTACAAGCACCACAGTACCCCGTCAATTTTGTGACAGTGCAATAGGGTGTGCCATCCACGCCCCTGGCCACGTGCGCAAAATCACCTCCATCTCCTCTTTAGTCCCCTCTCCTTGTAAGAGTATAAAGAGCAGCTCCCTCAGTTCAATTACCTTCACACAAGGTGCATGGGTCTACCCGAAGTACTGAGCCCTACTGCCACGGCTATGATTGAAACAAGGTGGAGAGGCACTTTAAACAAATAATTTAACATGATCAATCAGTTAAGAGTTGAGACCACTAGTTTATAATATAATATATCAATTATAAAGTATTATTTAATTATAGCTAAGCTAATATTGCACGAAACTTCCAAAACACACACCTCCAACTTAGCAGCTTATAATTGTTACCCTGTGACGCAACTAACTCAAGCTCCGGGGACATGCCGAGGCGCTTACGATGTGAATAGTAAGCTTATGCAGATTTAAAAGCTCCTTAATTTGCTTGCAACTTTATACGTGTTAAAATCTGACTAGGATGGAAATATCTACATGAATATTCATGCTATTATAATTTCCAACGTACGGAACCCGCAGTACGGAAATTATTCTAGATGAAAAACTTACGCAAATGTAAATTTTTCTCTGGGGTGGCTTCATACGGGCGGACTTACGCGCTTACTTTGGGTTTTTGTGTGAGCAATATAGTTCCCTCACTTACAAGTTTTAGAATTTTTTATATATGCATAAACAATGTAGTGTTATTGTCATTATTTTCCATTCTCAGCCCTTATCGGCCTGTCGCACTCCTCGATGCAATTGAATTGGCCTTGTTTAACCTCCTGGAATCAGAACTGATATAAAAGCAGCATCACACAATGCCCTCAGTACATCGACGTTTCGCCAAAGGACCTGACATTGCTGTAAAGTTCCTAGAACAGCCCAGGTTTCAAAAGTTCAGTCAAAATATAGCTTTTTCGTAGTCCACAAAGGCAAGGAACTGCGGGCGATTATACTCATGTGCCTTTTGTACAACTTGCCTTACGGTGAACATGTGGTCCATGGTGCTAAATCCTCTGCGAATCCTAGCCTGCTGTGGTGGATGGAATTCGTAAAGCTTTGTGGTTATACTCTTGAGAACAACTTGTAAATATGGCCAAGAACTGAAATTGGTCTGTAATTTTGCATAAGTGATTTGTCGCACTTCTTAAAGAACAAAACAACATCACTTCCAAGGCATGCCTTGGGAGGTACGCCCCGCTGGAGGACAGAATTAAAAGTCTTGTCCTTCAGCGGAGAAGAAATATGTAGTGTCACTTCTTGATAAATTCCAGTATTATTTCATACCTCTAGGCCAACGGGAAGTTAAAGTTTTCTTGAGAAACACACAGACAGACGTTGCAGAAACAAATTGACATTTTCTTTAAACTAGCATAGCCTACCGCTCGCATCACTGCTACTCCTGTGTCTCCAGGATCGACTGCGACCCCCACTTGTGACCCTTTGTTATGATCGCAGAGAGCCCGAGGGAATGTTTTTTTAGAGAGATCAGGTGCTTTTAAGCTGCCACAGGAGATAATAAATAGGAAGAGTAGGAAGTAATTCCAATTTCCCTCCCTAATCAAGGCGGAGACAGCACAAGGTTATAATGACTTATGCAAGCCGGGAAAAGTAAGGGAAAACCAGGTGAGGTCCGTTGTTATGTTTTTTTATGTTTTAAGTTTACGCGAATGTTACTCATTACAATAAAACTATAAAAAAACATTACTATAATGTTTTTTTATAGTAGGTGAAAAAAAAAAGATATTTATTCCTTGTAAAAAAATAAATATTTTTCATGTTATGAGGGGCAATCGCAGCTTCTTGGTGGCTACCAACACCCATTACATCCACACAGTATATAAGTCAAAAAAGTAACAAAATATAAGCCAAATCTCATTCCATTCATTTACATCCAGGTGGGATGGGGCTCTTTCTTATCAAAACCCCTGACAGTTGAACGTGGTAATTAACCTGTCACGCCGACGTGTCACGGCAAGCACGCTACCAAATGTGACGTGACGTAATTTGTAAAACAGGGTTAAGTTAAATGTACCATGATCCTATATGAGGGGATTTAATATTTAAAATAGTATCATTATTAAATCAGGCTTGCCGACCCCGACCATAGTTCAAGCCTTGTCGTGGTGGTGGGGCTCAGTAGCCTGGGGTTATCCGAGACACCTTGGGCGAAGCCAATTGAACCGAGGAGGTGGCGGCTCTTAGTACCCCTGCTATAAGAAGAGGGGACTAAAGAGAAAAAAGACAAAAGAGCAAACAGTGGCGGCACATTTGCGCACGGGGCAGGGGGCGAGGATGGGAACCTCACCCCATTGCACTGTCCCAAAGTCGGTGGGGTTGTCCTGTGGTGCGGAACAACCCCATCTGTGGAGGTGGCGTCGGTCTCTTCGCGGGCTGACTTGCCGTCGAGGTGCCCTGATGATCTGTTGTTCCGGGGCACATCATCAAAGGCCGCAATGGTGGCACTCGCGGTGGTTTTTGTGGGTATTCGGCACTAAATAATGTGCCGCGAGTCCCACACACCACTGGACCCCACCCAGGGCCAGTAAAGGCGCGTAAATGCGTTTCCAATTGTTCTTCTTCTTCTTTCTTATTCTTCAGCTGCAGTACTAGTTTCAGCTGAACTGATTGTTTCAGCTACACTACTACTTTCAGCAGCACTGCTTCTTTTAGCTACACCGGTTCTTTCAGCTACACCACTTCATCCTTTACAACCACTTTCATCTGCACTGCTTCTTTCAGCTGCACTGCTATTTTTACCTATACTACTATTCAGCTACACTGCCTTTTTTATCTACACTGCGTCATTAAACAAGACTGCTTCCTTTCGGAATAAGCAATAATCGTGAAACGTGACATTGGATGCTACGAGTATCTTTTGTGAGAATTTCTAGCTCATGTATACTCCGCTGGAATTTGACCGCAACTCTGGCACTGTGGTGTCAGGATGCAGTCTTTATTATAAGGGGAAATAGATTATAGAAAGGCAACTAAGTAGTTTGTTGAGAGTCAAGAAATGCACTTTGGGACTAGAGCCGGAGGGCAAATCATGCATTTTTATAGTGCAGGCGAACATACGGAGCCTAAACATCCGCGCAATCATTATTTTAGTACTGTCCTCCTTTTCTCCTCCCTCCAGTGCGTTGCCGAAAACTCACAATACACATCGATTCGGATGAGTAAAGTTAGCGAGATGAACCTTTTTTTAATAAGATGTGAATTTTGATAAGTGCCATGCTACATTACAGCGGAATTGTGCCGGTTCGATTCCACAATACCAATGTAAAGTATCGTGGAAGCGAAAAGGCTTCGATGGTTCGTTTGTCCTCTTATATCATTATTATATCTCTGAGTAGGAGATCCGAGGTGGACTAACGACTTGGTTAAAGTGGAGGCGAGCAGCTGGCAGCAAATGACTCGTGACAGCGACCCGTGGCACTCTGTGGGAGAGGCCTTGAATTTAATAATTATTAATAATAGTGTCTCACAACTGGAAAAAGGCTTCTATACTCTCTTTCAACACCTTTTTGCTTAGAGATAGACTGGGCCTTCTGAAAGGAGTCATTCCGAGAGGATAAAAAAACCCCTCCTGTGCTTTTCTAATTCGACTGCTATGCATCTACAAAAAGACCTAACAACTATTTGATGTCCGACGGTTCGCGAAAGGTTCTCAAACAAACGAAACCATCGTCGTACATTAGCGTTTGTTTAATCTGTGACGTAATGCGTGTATGTTCGTGTATACGCTGGAAACCCGCCAGCATACACGTGATGTTAATGTCAGATGCTCATAATATAAATCACATTGCCTCGTGTAAACATCTAGATGGTGATGTTACGATTATATCGATGTAAGCCAAGAATTGAAGTATTGAACCTAAATATAGAGGGAAGATCGCTAAGCTCGACTGAAGTACAACTTTTTTCTGAATCAACCTTATGCGCACGGATGTAGGTCTTTTTTACAAAGCGAATAATTTTACATTGTGCACATGTTTTATATGGACTGTTTTGTAACGCTGACTGTGTATCTTATTGTTTTTTAAATTAGTCGGAGGCAGTCATAATAATAGGCCAAAATGTTTTTCACGGCAAAACTTATATAGTCGTTTTGGTTACATAGCATACACATTTGAAACATAACCCTCCCCTGGGTCCAGCAATCGGGTAAATGTATTTGTAACAAGTATTTCATTGTCACTATGTACGTATCTTTACAAGTCATAGCACGTATCCCAAGTTAATTGATACGAAAACCTTTAACTAAGAACGCTTTCGTTCGTTATTTCGAGTTGACAATGAAAAGCTTTTGGCGAACGTGTTCTATAAATATTGAATGAACACTGCAGATGTTTGTCGATTTTGTCTAACCTAACCTTGCTCTGACACGTATGTTTGTGGGACTCACTGGACATTGTCGGGAGGTATCTTCTGTCACACGTGCCAATCAAGAACAAAAATTCAATTGTTTAAAGTGAGAAAGAAATCTTGAGTTATATTAAGAATCTAATAACACGCATCATCTGCTACGTACGGGATTCATTGTAGACAAAATATTTTTTAATACTTGGTAGTATTTTTATGCTCTTACTAAATGACTACATTGGGAAAAGCTTGGGTCGTTATTTTATTTTATACTTTTGGAGGTATTTTTGTGAGTCAGGGAAAAATATCTCTTGTTACGAAAAAAAAAGTATAACTCTTCAGGCACATAAGTAAGTATACACACACTTTTTAATTAGATTCTTGAATCAAAATTTTCCAAAAAAATCAAAGTGCCTTTGTTTATAGCATTTATAGCAAACGAGAACCGCAGCCTTTTGATGACTACCGATGCTGATAGAGACAGCCACTTCACACCTGCATCAAGTGAGCGAGTACTTCCCCGGTCAGGCTGGCCCAATTCCGTTGCATCGGAGGATCATATCGTGTGTCATAAAAATGTTGTGTCCATGATCGTGCTGTGATACACGTGATCTACACGTGATCATAGTGTCCTGTACTATGCATGCGACTGCCTCTTCCAATCTTTCGACTTTAAAAATTATGATATTTTTTTGAAAAGGTTAAACTAATTTGAAAATTTAAACTGTCGTTTTAATTATAAATCCCGTTGGTACGCTTTAATTCGTTGGCTGTCGTGTGTTGTAACTCACACGGCAGTAGAAGAACCCGCCTTTGTCTTGGCACAAACTTCAAGGAAGCAACTGAAACCTAAGTAAGAGGCAGCCGAATTCTGCCGGCATTTCAATCACATGATACCGACGTAAGTCAAAACGCCCCAATTACGCTTTGTGCAGTTTGAAAGAAACCGATGGCCTAAGAGGACAAGGGGCTTGCTATGACCGTTACGCCTACGGATAAATTTTAATTAATTACTTTATGTGACGTGTAAAAGGGTAACAGCGCTCTTCATACAAAATAGTGGCTATTCAAGTGAGCGTCAATGTATTTTCAACACATGATTACAACAGTACAAATACTTTAGATACGAATGAGACTATTATTTGTTTGTTTTTATGTCCTTGTAGCTTTATTTTGCGACACTTAATGTAGTAATAAAAAAAATTCGCGGCGCTAGGTGCCATGCGCATTTTACCCGGAGTCAACATTGGCAATAGATCAAATGGAAAATTAGGGGGAGGTGAAAAGCAGGGCAACGCATCGGCATAGTAATTATACTGATGTTAATGGGCTTCCGTAGTCGTAGAAAAACTTTTGCTTTGCTTGTTTTGCTCTAAATTAAAAAAAATAGAAGTTGTATAATATTTGCATATTTTAATATATAACTAATTATTTTAATACCAAATTCTAAACTATTTTACTCCTCCTTTGTTCTATCGGCACAACAATAATGTAGATGTTTGTTAGCCTCAGTAGTCATCCAGTGGCTCCGGAGCCTCCCTGTAATACAAAAACATGTGACTGAAACATTAGGTATGCTTTTAGTAGGGAACATGACATGACTATATTCGGAAAGGGACAGTGTAAATTAAGTTCAAGTACCTTCCTTATAACAAAGGATACTGACAAATGATGATGTCGAGCCCGGAGTAACAAGGGGCCTGGTGTACCTGAGATCATGTGACACACTTACCTCTCCATTCCGATTAAGATTGATGAGGGGTTGATATTGTACGGGCGATTCAATATAGTGGGGTACTTTTTACCCTCTATCGGAAATGTGGGGTAAGATATATGATATCTACGTATGAGATAACATGGTATGTAGTGCCATGCGATACGCGTGATATGTTTTTATAGATTACAGAGCAAATAGCCAGTTAAATCACCTGATAATATGAGAGGTCCTAAATGATTTAAAATTTGACTAAAGAACCCAATTGATAACTAAAAGGAAATGTATGGCTAGTCGTAGCCATTTCTAAAGCGTATCATTATTTATTTAAAAGATATTTAAAATACACTTGATACCGGTGTAAAGTGGCTATGTCGCTGTCGCGTTTCGTGCAGTTTAGTATCATATATTTTGGCTCTATCCTAAGTACCCGTAATAATGCGCCTTCTATCTTATTAGTTGCCGTCCATTACCATTAGCGTCTCGGTGTTTAGAAGTTGACTAGTTTAGCCTAGTTATTTCCATATCAAAATCAAATAGTTAAAAAAAAACAAAACAAATACAAAAAATGATATTTTTCAAGTATATCAGAGTAGTCATGTTATTTCCTTTAATCATATTATTCCTTTGTCGTTCAAACACCTATAATTAAAATTGTCACCTGCTCCTCTACTACAAAATTTATATTCTTATTACCGTTTAAGCTATATTTTAGCAGGATTACTTTTAATTAGCCCATTGATAGCCTTAAGAGCAACCTTTTCAATTTAACGGAATAATGATTATCTTTTCAAAAGGTAACCTGAGACCTGTTTTACTACTAAACCGCTAGTCTCATTCTCTTCAGCTCTTCCAGTACTCACACAAACCAAAAGAAACGAGCAGAGAGTCGTAACCTCAGGATAAGCGTCTTTGCTGCAAGGGCATTGTGATGCATTGAACACAATGTGCTGTGAGCGCTCACTCACCGCCACACCTCAATTTTCACTCGAGTGCTAAGAGGTTAGCACATACATTGCACTGCGAGCGCTCACTCAACGTCACGCCTGGCTTTTTGTTCGAGTTCAAAGAGATTAGCGCAAACATTACGCTGCGTGTGCTCATTTAACGTCACACCTGGCTTTTTGTTCAAGTTCTGAGAGACCAGAGTTTACATTGTGCTGCGAGCGCTTGCTCAACGTCATGCCTGGATTTTTGTACAAGTTCTAGGAGATTAGCGCACGTATTGTGCTGCGAGCGCTCGCATAACGTCACGCTTGGCTTCTTGTTCAAGTTCTAAGTGATTAGCGCACGCATTGTACTGCGAGCGCTCGCTTAACGTCACGCCTAGATTTTTGTTCAAGTTCTAAAAGATTGGCGCACACATTGTGCTGCGAGGGCTCTCTCATCGTCACGCCTCAATTTTCACTTGAGTGTTAAGAGATTAGCGAATACATTGTGCCCAGTGAGCACTCACTTAACGTCACGCCTGGCTTTTTTATCAGGTTCTAAGGCATTAGCGCACACATTGTGCTGCGAGCGCTCACTTAACGTCACGCCTGGCTTTTTTATCAGGTTCTAAGGCATTAGCGCACACATTGTGCTGCGAGCGCTCACTTAACGACACGCCTGGCTTTTGTTCAGGTTCTAAGGCATTAGCGCACACATTGTGCTGCGAGCGCTCACTTAACCACATGCCTGGCTTTTGTTCAGGTTCTAAGGCATTACCGCACACACTGTGCTGCGAGCGCTCACTTAACGACACGCCTGGCTTTTTGTTCAAGACCTAAGAGATTAGCGTTCACATTGTGATGCGAGCGCTTACTCAACGTCACGCATGGCTTTCGCTAAAGTTTTGAACGAAAAGTGCCAATTCAATATCGCGCTTTAATTTCTCGCTAATGTCTAAACGTTGAGCTACAGGCGCTCACTCAAGGTCAAGTTTAGCTTCTCGCTAAAGGAGCCGGTGGGGCTTACGGGTGTGAACTAACAATTATTGGCAGTAGTAGGATGCGTCATCATGACTGGGGATGCCAATCTGGTTAAATAATACCAGATCGTGGCTACTACTGTGGTTCATAATGGTCCAAGTGTCCCAAGAGGGGCCCTCTGAAGATCTTTTCTCATTAAAAGTCAAGCAAAAAGCAGTTAAGAAGAAAGGCAACCGATGTCGCAATATGCGACATCACTTGATGAATAAAAAATATTATTTATACAATTTCCTCTATTCATTAAATAATTATTATAGATGTCATTGTCATATTAACGGCTTATGAGAATGTTCATGGTCGATGATTACTGAAAGTAAATTATGACGGCAAAAAATGAAAAATTACAATTACAAATACAATAATACTATTTTGAACTAATTATGCTATGGAGTACGAACCTACTATTTGCGCCCTACAATTTGACACGCTTAAAATCTTCTTTTCTTTCAAATACAAAGTTAAGAAGTAAGTAGTATTTTTATCCGATCCAAAACCGTGTTCAAAGTATTCTGGATTTTTATGACACGTATATAAAAAAATATAGATAAACTCGTAGCCATCGAACTTTTGATTGAAAAAGATATGCGTATAGATGTAAATATAGCATCGCCGTATTTTTATGTTTCCTATTTTTTTTATTGTCACACAGACACGAGCCATAATACAAAATAATCATGATCGACTTACGATATATTAATCACATTACTTTTAATAATTACGCAGTCGTTTGTTGATTAATTTCCTTCCAAATTGGCTTCCCGCCATATCTTCCATGTTGTCAAAATTCTATTAGAATTTCTCAAATGTTTGCATTCACCGCGCCCTGGCCGCCTCTGGTAGATTCTTATCGACGCAACTCGCATATTAATCAACGCTTAATAAAGAATTGCTGTTGTTTACATTTAGTGAATTTTAATTTTGTAATCTATTGCAACGCTGGCAACTTTAATTATTATTCGCGACAAATGACGTTCTTAGTTTGATTTTTATGTTCCCAAACTGTAAGTTCACTTATTGTATTAAATGCATAGAATATGATATGTGTTTGTACCATATCTCTTATATGATATGCAAAGTTATAATATCAAATGGTGAAGGGGGAGGGGCCTCCCTGGTCATGACCATCGACATCCACGTCATCGCCGAGGCCATTTTAGCTACCGCGTACGAGCTTCCCAGAGTCAGAGTCACTTAGAGGAAGGACCTCTCGGTCCCCATGGTCATGATGTAATTGTGAAATTAGCCGTTACAAACACTGTCATATCAGGATGAATCTCTCCCTTGGAGAGCAGGAGAGAGAAGGCTCGGCCCCTCCTTCAACACCAAGCCTAGTCTCGACGCCGGACAAGCACTTATTGTAATGCTATTAATCTGTAGTGTGCGCCGTGTTGAATGAAGGGTCCGTTTATAAGATTTGGAATCAGTAGGTAATTTAAGAACAGCTCATGTAAAACAATTAATGAGCAATAAAATTTCAAGTTATAAAATGGAATTTAAGTTTATAAATTTGTTGTATTGTTTGCAGAATATGCCGAAGCACGACACGGACTTCGCAGTCTATTTTCCATGAAATGGCGGAAGCCGTTTTTTCGTAAACTTGAGAGAAAGAATTTCTCCATTGTACTCGACACCCATTTAGGCTGCAAAGCAATTTCTTCAGTAGTATAATTCGTTCTCTTTTATAAAAGGAGCTACCAACCTCCGTAACCATCCGCACAGCTCTGATGCAGGCGAGTCACACAAAACACACATGTAGAGCTGTAACTATGGTATGGGCGAACATCTCACTCAGTGCCGTGCCAGTCCAGCTGTGATGCAATGCAGCATGGCACTTCATAAAACCTTATTCAAAGTTATTAATAGCTCCACATGAAGATAGGGAGTCTCGTTCCTTTAAAATCGTTTTCAGATCGTAAAATCCATTAGCAATGACACGACAGGTAATTTCTGAACTGTCTCAAGTTTCATCTCCTCTGAGCCTTGATCACTTCGCATTGAAATTGATATGTTAAGTCTGCCGGAGATACTTGGTAAGGGTTCTGTATTACTAGCTTGTTGGTGAAGCTTTATCTGTAGGTATTTTACGCACTAGCGGTCCTTCCCGGCTTCTCACGGACGTTACACCAAAATATGGCAAAATTTATTGATTTACAAAAATAGAGAAATTCCTGCCGCGTGAATATCACATGTTACTTACCGTGACAACATAACAAAGTCTGTCGCGACAGCTAGCGGTCATAAATTGCAGTAGCCAGATAAGATTCTATTTAGTACCTTTTTAAATGTAACAAAGGTCAGAAAACGATGCTTTTAAAATCATCTGTATTTTTTGAGAAATATTAAAATGTTAATCACAGATAATGTAGAGTTCTAATGGTAAAACATTTTTTCAAATCGGTCGAGTAATTTTGGAGCCTATATAGTGCAATCAGATAATCAAATGTGTCCTGTTTAATAATAAGTATTATGGTATGGCCCTCCTCCAATGCAGCATGGCACTAGCTCCACCTAAAGCATGACACTACATCCTCCTGTGTAACAAAATTCGGTCGGTACGACCGGGGAGCTACCATTCGCTCTAACAATACCGTCGTTCCTTCAGTGTCTCGTTTCGTACGTTTCACGACAACCGACGCCCATGAACATCCACACAATTACTATGTCTATGCGTTGCCTCCCTTTCCTTCCCTCAATGGGCCATCGAATACTCATAAAAACCTACGAAAATATTGCCGTAAAGTGACATCTTCAATGTTACATTGAAGATGTCACTTTACGGCAATATTATGTGACTTATTACATAAGTTCCAGGACGTGCCAGCCCAATTCCGTTGCATAGAAGGATGTAGTACCATGCGCTTTGCATGGTACTACCTCCTCCTACGCAGCATGGCACCACCTCTTCCTAAAATCGTATGACATGACGTTTATTTTCAATGGCACTTGATTAAAGGAACTATTTTCAAAGAACTATTAAAAAACAAACAATTCCTTTTCAATCGAACATTCAAAGAGAAATGCCACAAATGCCATTTCTTTTCTGCCCTGCGAATTACATTTCCGCACCGGCAGATGACGTCCAATATGAAATTATAATTCTAGCAGCGAGCAGTGAGAAAATTACACTGTCCTTTGATCTACACTTTATTGTCTTCATAAAAACAAGGTGAGATTAATTTTACCACGCTCTTCCGCGTTGTATTTACTAGACTATTTTAAAGATAATCTAATATGTATATATAAAGAGAAGCCAGCTTCATCGGATTGCTATGAGAGCTCGTCTGATGGCGAGACTAGGTTCGGAGTAGAAAGAGGGACCGTCCCTCTCTCCTGCAGATGGGAGAGATGCATCCCGATATGAGAGTGCTTGTAACAGCTAACTTAATTATTACTATCCGAGTATCGAGAGGTCCCTCGTTCACCGAATGTGACGTCAGCAGTAGCTCACGCGCGGTAGCTAAAACGGCCTTGGAGCTGACGTGAACGTCTGGCTCATGGAGAAGATCATGACCGGGGGACCAAAGTATATATCACTAACTTTCCTATGGCCAAGCAGTTGCATTGGTCTTCATTGTGAGTTGTACATACAAATGTTAAAAACAAAATGAAAATCTGTGTGTATGAACTACTGTCTTTGTCCTAAAGAATGAAGATGATTTTAGAATTAAAGGTGCATAGCGTGGGCGACGTAGGCGTAATAGAACGTTACGCTTGGTCGCTGTTTCATAAGATTTCACGCCTCTTTTTTTCATATCGTACCATAAGAATTTAAGAAGGAATAAACCATAATACTTTATTTGAATCCTATGTACTGAGTTTAAGATTCATTTCACCTTAAAGATACCATAAAATAGCAGAAAATAATTAGCGTTCAATGCTACGAAGCATTCTCTAGTTACTAATACCCCGCTGAAAACTTCTCCGTAATCGTTCATAATTCATTAAAAGTTGCCAACAAAGATGTAAATAAGCCTGAAGTTGGCAAATAAATTATTTATCTCAGCGCCAGGGGACTGACGGGTGCTGCCGTCCCGGAATGGGTTAACTTGGCCCAAATTATCTAAAGGGTCCACTTAAATATACCTCTGGGATGTCACGACATTGCGCATGGGGGCTTTATGGTGATAATTTCAGAAGAAACATTTTGGAATTAATATAATTTATGAAGTTCAAATGTAAGATGCTATCATGTTTTAGCATTACTTTTTTAGATTTTTGAAAGGTTTGGTTATAAAAATGCAGAAGAATAAGTTATATTTAGAACAACATAATATAATTTAGGATAAAAGGGCACAAACTAGCATTCAGAGCCATTTGATGGCTACCGACGCCCAAAGACATTCGCATAATTGCGTAAATATGACGACTGGCTGGTGCAGTTGATAACGAGGCGGTTAGTCCACGTCTCACGCCAGAGGTCGCGGGTACGAATACCAATATAGGTCATGGATGTTAATATATGTATTATATATATTTCTATGATAAAAATCTTAAATATATAAGATTTCTTAAGTTTATAAAAATATTAATTATATTTCCTTTGTCTAGTACCAAAAGTCCTTATTTGGCACAGAGTTAGGGTAACATGGTGCGATAAGTCCATAGATGTTATTATTATTTATTTTTTTTTATTCATATAACGATGTGTTTTACTCTCTTTCTTCTACCGTCCAATGGGACATCAAAAACTATCAATCCTCACGAAACGCGCCACTATGCCTGTCACTTCACCCTGTGTCTAGCACGTGAGCGAGAGGTACTTCCCTCGTGTCAGCCCATTTTATCTGCCATGCAGAATACCATTACGTCTTCCTAGTTGCGAACAAAGATGTAAGCTGGCCTTGGTCAACAAATTATTTATCAGACTGATACGTGATGCCTTCCAGGAATGGGTTAATTTGAGCCAATTTATCAAAGTTCAAATGTAAGGGGAAACTATGTTTCAGCTGGATATTTTTTTAGGTTTACTCCACATGATACAAGGTACGTGGTATCAAAAATATGGGGAGAGAAATTATGGAAAGATATTGCCATGCTGCATAGGAGGAGATAGTGGCACGCATAGTGCATGACACTATATGCAACGGGATTGGGCCGGCACGACCTTTCGCTCACATAACACCGCCGTAAATAACATGTCACATTTCGTGGGGTTCGTGAGTAGCGGGTGGCTCTTTGGGGGAGAGGGGATGAAGGAAGGCTCCGATTTCTCGTTTGCCCATATTCTGTCATCATCATCCTCATCAGGCCTCTCTCAATGAACGCCAAGATGACCGATCTCCTGCTACTCGCATCCATCCCGGAGCAGCCACTACACAGAGATCGTCTTCCCACCTGGTGAACGGTCGACCAACACAACAACACCAAAACCCTATTCTATATAAGAGGAGGATATCGCGTGAAACATTCTCAGCGTAACGCTTTACCGCGCTTACCTCTCTTGTGAATGTCGTCTCTTTCACTCCAGAAATATTTTCGTTCTAAGTAACAAATTCTAAAACACACACATAGTCCTTTTTTTAAATTTTGCTACTTATCCGTCTGTATGAAGACGTATAAAACTATTGACCAGCTCAAAACATACCCAACTACTTGTATTTCACGTAGGTGTAAGGTTATTGCATAATTAAATATGCGTCAATACTTATTATGAAACTGGCAGTCCATCCCGGCTTCGCTCGGATATGCATATAAAATATTGTATTAATCAAAATATGAATCATTGTTTTCTATGCACTTTTGCCATCTCATAGTTCATTGATCCCTTTACTAAAAAAACCAGTCGGACGAGAATCAGTAAAATCTTTGAAGGCAATTTGGACTGCCCCATTGGAGTTGAATTTTTTTCCTTTGCAAGAGGTTATCCAAATTTGGAAAAAAATAGTATTGTCGTGTAGCAGCAGTGATGTAGAGCGATTGACCAACCTGTGTTATTCAGATGCTAGCTTATTCATGACATTAGACATGAGCCGTTATAGTCTGGCCAGATTTGAGAAAACTGCACTGAACAATACCGGCACTAGTCCACCAAACGCTTACGTTTATTTTTTGGGTTAATCTTCGCTTGGGCAGGATTTGGCTGGCTGGCCAGGATCCAACAATTGATCTGTGCGCTTCTGGTTATCGTAAATATTACAAATCCATTTTTCATCACAGGTAATAATAAAAATAAATGATGAGAACAAAAAGACCGGTCCCTTCTGCGGGACTGGCCAGTCACCGAGTTTCCTTGTCGCTGATAGATCTGGGGCATCAAAAGAAATGCGGCTGATTCGCGGAGGTTTGGGCGAATAGTTGCCCCTTTAAATGGCCAGAATCTAGCCCACCCCACTGGACTGAACCCGGGTCTGGTAGAAGCTCACAAAAGAGATTCCTGCGTAAACAAGGAGAAGACAATAAAAGAACATTGAAGTAAAGTTATTCTTACCTTGCCTTTATGGAGACAACAAAGAGTAGGTCAAAGGACGAATTATTAGTTTCTTATTGGACTTCAGCTGTCGGTGCGGAAATGTAATTCGCGGTGCAGAAAAGAAATAGCATTTGTCACATTTCTCTTTGAATGTTCAATGGAAAAGGAAATGTTTGCTTTTCAACAAACCTTTTGAAATGGTGTGATCTAGGAGTCACTTCAAATAAGCTTTATGTCTAAAGACCTGCCATATGAAATCACAAACAACAGACAATTATTCTGACTTACGATAGCAAACAAAATTTAAACCGTCGTACAGTGCTGACTTTTTGGTTGAGGTGCGTGACACTACACCTCCTATGTAACGGGATTGGACCTTCCCATTTGGATTGGGAGGTACCTCTCGCTTACATAATACCGCTGTAAAGTGACATCTTCGCATGATCGAACAGCATGAAACACGACTTTCATACGGTTTGTGAGAAGCCGGTGGCCCAGTGGGGCAGGGGAAAGGAGGGCAACGCATCGGCATAGTAATTATGTGTATGTTCATGGGCGTCGATAGTCGTAAAGAGGCTCCGATTGCTCGTTAGCCCCCAATTCTATAAAAAAAGGAACATACCACGAGGTAATCATACATACACTCGAAAAGGATTACTTCCCTCACCCAATCGGGTAGCCCGTTCACTAACTGATGCTGATAATGTAGGACTGAAATAGATTGCGCTCGGCCGGAGTAGATTGTATATATTTTTGAGTTCCCAATGATTTAGCGCGGCGATACACTGAGCTCTCCCCGCGGACTGACATTGACAGATGCGATGAGAATGTAGCGGATGATGTAAGAGATGCGGCGGCCACAGGTTCTAATCAAATACAAACATTTCAACTCATTACTCTAAAACTACTTTTACGGATTTTATCGCGGCTTATTTAATTATTAAACTAGCCCGAAGTCTCAGGAGCTTTACAGCAACCATGGTCACGGGTGAACTGAGATGACAGATGTACTGATGTCACAAATTATTAAAAGTACCCGAAGAATTATAATTATTTAGTTGTACCGATTAACGCAAACGTATAAATAAACGTATTCGGCTGCGATGCCACGCGATGCTCTCAAAAATAATTCCTAAAATATGGATATTTTGCCCTTTAAACAATGGGTTGCAACTATCCATTAAATGGGTACCAGCAAGCAGCAGATCATAGGGTTGCGGGTGCGATTCTGAATCACACATTTTGTGAAAAAAATTAAAAATATTTCCAACACAATAAGTGTGAGAGAACATATTTTTTTTGTATCGTAAATAGTGTTTTATTTATTAAAATTAGCGTTAATTTGTACCGATAAGTGACACTTTGATGTGATCTGGAAACCGCACCCGGAACCCTATGCTCTGCAGCTCAGTGAATCACAAGCAATCGGCACCAAACAAAACTTACAACGTAAATGTAATGAAGATCACTATAAAATAACAAGCCCGACAAGATATTTTTTGTCAAACGAACATCGATATTTTATAACCCTTTCCAAGTGTAATAGGGAATAGGCGAATAACCGAAAAAATCCATCTACGTAACGTGTTAACGCACTAGCCTATTTTTAGCCTAAAAATAACTCCCAGTTGTTTGACGGGCTTTGCTTTTTACATAATTTGTTTTGACAGAGCATTCGGGTGCTGGCGAATTGCGCAACTGGCAAAACATGTCGTCAGTTGACAGTTAATAAATTTGAAAATGGAACTCAACAGATTATAATGAATGGAACAAAAATACGTCCGAAGTATAAAACGTAATGAATGGAATTGAAAAATGTTCGATATTCGAAACGTATTTTATACTGCCAACACATAAGGACTGCTTGTGATTTATTCCAGTATGTAAAACGATTTTACGCACATGGTAACATTTTAAAATAGGATTTTACATATTTTAATAGCAAAACTATGTTTAATACTACAAATATCAGAAATACGAATCATAATATTTTCAAAACCCAAATTGAAGTATATGAAAATACTTAATCCAATACGCAACTGAAGAACACTTTAAGAACTACCATGACTGAAGTGATAGATGCGCAGGATACGTAAGGTTTTCCTTTTTTTATAATATTATATTTAAAGCAACAGAAATTAGCCTTATTTTGGTACTACTAAAATATTTATCAATTGATTAATTGGTGAAGAGAAGAAGGGAGCCGCTGGCTGCATGTGGTCGTCACCGTGACCTACGGCGCTCCATGGCGGAGGTCTATGACTAGCAGTGCACGTCGTCCGGCTGATGATGATGAAGAAAAAATATCCCATCTCTTTTTAAAGAGTTGCGTGAATATACGGATTTGGGAATTAGAAGTTTACGTACAGAAAGCTAATATAAAATATTATATGTTTCCAGAGAAACATTTCCGTTCCTTTAAACGAAGTCATGCCCATATCATATATTTATCATCTTAGACACAACTTGTGTAACATTAATAGTAACGAGCTCTTGGTCTATAAATATTTACACAGCTTAAAGTGTTATATAAATAAAACAAGGGAATGAGGTTCTAATTGAATCCTCCAACTCCCGTCAGTCCCTGGCGACTGCTAACTTTGTTCCAATAAAATCAAACTCAATCTCTCGAGGCCAATCTATTTATCTTACGAAGGTCTTATACAGACTTGATAGAACTTGGAGTTGGCAGGATTGGAATAAAATATTTGCCTAGGTATAATTTAAACCTTTTTTTTTTTGTTAACGCGGGGGTACTAAGAGCCGCCACCTCCTGGGTTTGGCTTCGCCCAGATCACCCGATCACCCGAGGCTACTGAGCCCCACCGCCACGACAAGGCCTGAACCATTGGCTATCAACAGAGGATTTAATAAATATTGGATTAGGTATAGAGGCGATTGAACCTGAAATGAACATCTTTATAATTTTAGGATTCCATACCATTATATAAAAAAAAACAAAACGAAACTAGGATTAGTGGCATGCACCATGCACAAAATAATAAAAAAAACAAGGATTAGTGGCATGCACCATGCACAAAATAATAAAAAAAAAAAACAAGGATTAGTGGCATGCACCATGCACAAAATAATAAAAAAAACAAGGATTAGTGGCATGCACCATGCACAAAATAATAAAAAAAACAAGGATTAGTGGCATGCACCATGCACAAAATAATAAAAAAAAACAAGGATTAGTGGCATGCACCATGCACAAAATAATTAAAAAAAACAAGGATTAGTGGCATGCACCATTCATGGGCATGGTGTATGCCACTAATCCTCCTATGCAACGGATTTGGGCCGGCATGACCTGGATGGTACCTCTCGCTCACCTACGGTGTCACTGTTACGTGAGTTTTGTGATTAGCCGGTTGTTCATTGGGGGGAGGTGAAAAGGAGGGCAACGCATCGGTATAATTATGCTGATGTTCATGGGCGTCGGTAGTCGTTGAAAGGCTCTCCGACATCTCGTTTTCCCCCTATATCATAAAAAAGAAACTTGTAAACTGCAAGGAACGCTACACGGCAGTCCTTTTGCGGCAGTATCATGCGTTTACTCCTAGAAGCGCCCGCCCAATTCATGTGCAATGATGTTTGTTACCAAGTACCGTGCCACTGTACGATCTGTCTGCAATGGAGCAAAGTATTTCTACTAAATTGTGAAGAAAAGGAGTATAATGATACTCAATATATTTCAAAGTAAAAGACACAGAATCCCAATAGTTTGCGCAACAATTGTAAAGAACAAAAACACTTCGTATTGGTGCATCGCACCATCCATCTCCTAGTCTAGATCACGGACCCAGTTATTTATTACCTGCTCCACTGACCTGGATATAAACAACAACAACATATCGTCGTGAATATCTATTTTGTCCCCTTGAAAATAATCCCCCTGGGATGTTACACACCTGTGCCAACGCTTAAAAGCATATCATCGCGCTAGTTCCCTAATGAGGTAGACAGAGGAAACGGAGTGCCAGATATGATCCTTTCATGCCTGCCTTGCCTCCACCACATTCGTAACTGCGAGATACTGATGTTACTTATCACCATACAATGAAGTGACAACGGTTGCTGTAAAGCTTCTGAAATGATAAATAATTAAATGAGCCGCGATAAAGTCCATAAAAATAGTTTTATTGTAAATCTAAAATATATAAGATTTCTTAAACATTCAAAAATAATATTAAATACTCGGTGTGTTAAAAAAGTGTTGCGAATTTTGTGTATTTTCAATAATTATTTATTTGGTCGTGAAAATCTGCTTCGTCCCCTTGAAAGTAATCTTCTTATATTATACACCTTTTTCCTTTGCTGACGCGGGGAAACGCATTTACGCGCCTTCACCGCCCCTGTGTGGGGTCCAGTGGTGTGTGGGACCCGTAGCACAGGATAGTGCAGAATACCCAAACAAAAAAAAAAACGCGAGTGCCAGTAGTGCCGCTCTTGGTGACGTGCCCCAAAACAACAATCATCAGGGCACATCGACTTGTCAGTCCCCTACGGGACCAACTCCACCTCCACAGATGAGGTTGCACAGCACTACAGGACAACCCCACCGACTTTAGGATAGTGCAATGTTCCCATCCTCACTCCTTATCCCGTGCGCAAAAGCGCCACCTCCTGTTGCTCTTAGGTCCCCTCTTCTTATAAGAGGGATACCAAGAGCGATTGCTCGTCCTGATCTCTAAGCCCCCTCTTCTTATAAGAGGGGTGCAAAGATCCCCCTCGGTTCATTTGGCTTCGCCTGGTTTCACCCATGCTACTAAACCCCACCACCACGACAAGGCTTGAACCATGGTGGGGGCTATTATACACCTGTGCCAATCTACTGGTTGGCGGCGCTTGGTCCAGCCTCAACAATTCGACTGACTTTTGTGTCTTCAGGTTTCGAGAGACGAGATAGGAGGACATACCTTCCTCTTTTCTCGCAGATGGGAAGAGATGTACCGGGTTGAAGTCACCTGTGCCAATGTTTTTTTCCAATCTTCGAAGGAGGAGATGAACAACATTCAAAAACCATTTTCTGTATGTTGTTCATCTCCTCATTCAATGCCGCCCTTATCTCGTCAATCGTGGCGTAGCGTCGTCCTTTGGGCCTCTTTAGTTTCGGGAAGTAGAAAAAGTCACAGGGGGCCAGATTTGGGAAAAACGGTGGCTGCGGTATCATTAGTGTGTTGGCCAGAAAGTCGCGGCGAATTTTGCTCCGACCCGTCTCATGCCCAAATTATCAATTAAAATCGCATGGAGAACTAAAATCGAGCCAACCAATATGTCCAAGTCCTCGGCAATTTCTTTAACGGTGATTCGACGATTGGCCAATACTCTTCACTTCATCAATTTTTTCGTCTGTTGTTGAATTGTTCGGGCGTCCGGCACGCTCTTCGTCGTTGACACATTCTCGGGCTTCTGAAAATATTTTTTGACCGAGAAACGTTGCTTTTGTCCAAAGTAGCTTCTCCGTATCCCACAATCAACATTCGGAATGTATCTGCCCACTTAATTTCGTTTTTCACACAAAACTCGATACAGGTTCCTTGTGATTTTTTTTTGAATTGTTAAAAATTGAAGACGATCCAAAATACGCGCAAGCAAAGGAGCTGTCAACAATTAACTGAACATTCTAAATGGCTGAACTTGTCAGCTTATGTGTGAGTCATATGTAAAAAAAATTGCGGCGCAAAAAATCGAAATTCGAATGTACGTAACCCGCGAAAATTCAATATTGGCGATACTTTTTGAACACACCTCTATATTTTCCGTTGCCTAGTACCTGTAAAGCAAGCCCTTATGATACTTAACTACTGTAATATTTATGATGGCGTGTGTCAATATTTTAGTTAGTTGGTCTACAACTGTAAATAACATCTGGTGTGAGACACAAAACAGATGGCGCTGTGGGTCACAACAGACGAGCAACTTAAAGCAGCTGAGACGGTTGATTTCTCTAATCCTACGCCTTACACAGCGGCTCACAGGTTTCTATTACACTTCAGGTTAGCCTATTATGAACTTAATTGGCAAATATACTACAAATTTTTTGTTTCACAGGTTAGGAGTAATTAATCAAAACCATTCATATAGTGTATAGAAGTTAAGTGTCGAACGTCTATTGGATACTTTAGCAGTTACCCCTAAAACCAGCTCTTGTAATGAATTTTTAAGAAACATATAACGATACATCTAAAACTAAATGTACATGTAGTACAACATAACGTTAAAGAGTATGAACATAACGTTAAACGTAGCCATTTTGAAATCGCGTCAGAGCTTCCAAATGACGGTCGCAGACCACCCGTCTGCTGTGACCGTGAATAATAGCCAAAATAAACGTTAACATTAGTTATGGAGCGATCTACAGAACAGTACGCGATTACTTATGTTCTAAGTACAACTATCGCTTGATTTATTGTGACCAAATGAACTATTCATGAGGTACTTTTTTTTTGTCCAAATTTTTTTTTACAGAATAGGCGGGCGAATGAGCATTCGGAACCTTTTCTGCGACTACCGACGCCCATGAACATACACATAATTACTATTGATAGGCATTGTCCTCATCCCCCCAATGGGTCGCAGGCTACTCACAAGCCGCACGAAACGCGACATTGAAAATGTCCCTTTACGGCGATATTATGTGAGTGAGAGTTACCGCCCCGGTCGTGTTATGCTGCATAGTAGGAGGTTGTGCCCATGACACTACATCCTCCTATGCAACGGGACTGGGCCGGCACGACCGGGGAAGTAGCTCTCGCTGACCTGATAAAGGCGTACAGGGACAGCGTCGCTGTGGAGTTTCGTGCGGTTTGTAGCCGGTAGTCATCGTAACAATCATGCAAATGTCCATGGGCGTCGCTAGTCATCAAAAGGCTCCGATTGCGTGTTTGCCTGGTTCTGGTTCTGGCTTTCGGCAGTGAGTGCTTGTTAATTGTGCGCTATAACTTGTCCCATACAGATGGCTCCCTCTCTAGAGCGATGGCCGTCGTGGCCGGATTTCGGCCAGAACGATATTCTCATTGTAATAAATTTCAAGTTATCATGAATTAAGGTAATAAAAGTTAATGACGACATTGTTAAAGTGGCGGGGAGCCGCTACGTATGGCGCTCTGTGGGGAGGCCAATGTTAAAGTGGCGGGGAGCCGC
>JAFELO010000176.1:392323-415786 GCA_017140195.1 Eumaeus atala
TACGTGTGGCGCTCTGTGGGGAGGCCAATGTTAAAGTGACGGGGAGCCGCTACGTGTGGCGCTCCGTGGGGAGGCCAATGTTTGTAATCAGTCGAACTGTTAGGGCTGGACAAGTGCCGCCAATCAGTAGTAGGTCCCTCCGAAAAAAAAAGGCCAATGTTTTGCAGTGGACGTCGTCCGGTTAATGATGATGATGAATCGATTGAACATAATTGTTTAAAAATAAGTTTCATTATCACGTCGAAACTCTTGATAGGTGTCAGCGAGAGATACAGTTGGAGTCGGTTTAGCTTTCTTATAGCTTAGAAAGACAAGCAATTGGAGTTGTTTGGTGATTATTGAAACCCATTACCATCCGCATGTATTTCTAATATATTTATCTTACAAAGGTTTTTATTAGACTTGATAAAACTTGGTGTTGGCAGAATTGGAATAAAGCATTTGCTAAGTATACTTTAAACATAAATTAGTCCTGACTACAATAAATAAGTTGAGGATTGCATAAATAATGGATTAGATACATTATAGAGGCAAAAGAACTTTAAATAAATACAGTTGATTGAATGTATGGTCATTTCTTGATGGAAATTCATGTTAACACTTGAATAAATAAATTAAATGTATATACTTTTTCATAATTATCATGGAAAAAGTATACCAATTTATTCAAGCCTTAAATAAATATCTTTCTAATTTTTAAGATTTTTTTATATTATTTTTATATTATATTTATATATATATATATATATATATATATATATATATAATCTTAAAAATTATCGTAGCCTTTTTCATGATTATACGTTGTCCTCCGTTTCGCCTCCCCCATGGGTCACCAACTCCTTACAAACGGCACGAGACGCGACAGCAGATATGACACTTTATAGTTGGTACCTTGAATACGAGACTTACATTCTGTCTGTTTTCAATCATGTTTCTAGTTTTATGTCATCATTATCATCATTATCAGCCTATATCCGTCCACAGTTGGACATAAACCTCTTTCAATGAACGGCAAGACAGTCGATTTCGTGCTACCCGCCTCCATCACGGATCAGCTACTGCACGGAGATCGTCTTCCCACCTGGTGAACGGTCCACCAACACTTCGTTTTCCTAAGCGCGGCCTCCACTCCAGAACCTTAGTGGCATTTTTTTATAATTAGATATTATTATCACAGGTATTAATAAATTGAAAATTAGCATGAAAAGATGATATAATGTGGATTTGTAAATGTTACAAACACGTAAAGACACCCATGAATTAAAAATATCGTTCTGCTAAATGAAACATTGCAAAACAATACGAATTTTTCCTCGTATTTTAATTTTCAGTAATAAATCCTAGTCAGGCAGGTCATGAGGGGAGACAGGGGAGGTGGAAAACATTTATCTTGTTTCCGAATTAGGAAACACGATACTGAGGAAATAATGATTCGTTGACAAGACATAATTTGATGTTTTGTTTTTCTATTTGAATACCGGAAGGAAATATTTCTCATTTAATTCTCTTTAGTTGTATTAGTAGTAGTGCCCCGCAGTTTCGCCTGCTAATCTTTTGAACTACTCGCTTGTATTGAATACTTTCTGTGATGAATAGTCCATAAAGGCTATTCGGTCCTATTAGTCGTGCCATAGCGAAGCGACCGGGCCGGATGACATGTGGGGGGGGGGGGATGCTACTGTGTCATAAGATGTTTATCAAATTAGAAATGTACATAATACATACATTTTTTTCGTTTGACTCACCACTCGTTCTAGGCACTGCTACTCCTGTCTCGCCAGGATCGACAGCGGTATCCCTTGATATGATCACGCAGAGCCCGTGGGCTAGGCTCAATAAAACAGGAGGATTAGGAAGTATCTTATGCAAAATAACACATAGATAAATATTAATGATCCGGGAATCGAACCCGTGACCTCCAGCGACATGTATTATTATCCGCGCTATGTTACCACTGCCCCAGCCGATCGACAAGTGACATTTGAAACATTCGGCTACCGGCGACGCTCTTAAAATTTTGACACTTTGAAAACATTTCCGCGTACATTCCGCTTGTACAGAAAGCGTAGGGAAACTCAGTTTGAAACGCGGTTATTTCTGTACTTGCGAAATAGCCATGTATATTGGAGAAACAAACATTGGCACATAGTGCATTTTACGTGTATCATTTATTCTATGGGATACACGATTTAGCTGTATGACATTTTTTTATAAACGAATAATCGGATCGGTTCTCTGCCTACCGACGACCTTGAAAATCCGCATTACTATACCAATTCTTCGCCCTTCTTTCCTCATCTAGTGGACCACCGCTTATTCACAAACCGCACGAAACGTGACACCGGAGGTGTCACGGCGTTATCATGTGCGAGAGGAGAGGTATCTCCACAGTCGCGCCGACCGAATTCCGCTGCAGTGCATCATGACATTATCTAGAAAACTGTTTTATCTCCTTGCTATTTAATTGGTGTGTATCATCTATATTAAACTTGTTTTTCTTAATATAAAATTTAAATATGTTTTTGCGTGCAGATCTGTTTTGTCTATCGTCTGACAGTGATTGCCGACTTGTGGGTAGGACTTTGAAAGCTCTTAAGCATGAAGCTTATAGTCTTATTTATAACCGTTAATTCTTGATGGTGATAATGAATTTCTCAATATGTACAGTAAATGTTCTGAGCTATTTAAATTGTATATTATGTAGATTTAATTGTATTTGTAGAAATTTTATTAAACCACGAGACCCGCTGAATTAGTTTCGTTGGTTCCTTGCTAGACAGGGCTATGGTTAATCCGATGGGAAATTTAACTGCTGACGTTCAAATATTTCGGCACTAATTCTAAATCTCACATCGTCACAAAATCTCTGTTAATATTGTCTCCTATTTCGGCTCGATAGCCCATTGATAATAAAATAAGGGGGCAAGCAAGCAAACGCTTTTTACGAATACCGACGTCCATTACTCCACATTATTACTACGACGATGCGTCCGCTCCTTCCCCCAGTGGGCCGGCGGGTACTCACAAATCGCACGACACGACGGTGAAGATGGCACTTTACATCGGTATTAACTGAGCGCGAGGTGATGTAGTGGCATGCACTGTGCATGGCACAACATCCTCCTATGCAGCATGGCACTACCTCTTCCTGTATAATACTTGCATAACATAATTTGAATAAAAAGATTTTCATTTCATGTCATTTCCAATAGGGAGTAAATAAGTAAGACAGATATATATGGATCGTTAAGTGTGGGATATGTAATGCGAACATATCTATTGTATGACGAATAGATATTAGAACAAACTAGAACCAAATTTACGTTCCTCTGAAAAAAGAAGTTTTATTTATATAATACATTTTACAAAACATTCTTTAAACAATAGTAATGTTTACTAACAACACACTTGAAAAGAGAAACATTTAAAGCTATTGATTTACCTTACTCTATTTCTTTTACATTCAAATTACAATTACTTTCTTATCTGTACAACATAACATTCATATTTTGCAGTCTATGTCATTTATTCAATATGACCCTAGCTTCTCCCTGGATTTAATAAGGTTATCCTACGCTCCGATTACACACATACACACACACNNCATTACGTTTGTCCGCAACCCGTATTTTATTTTGACTACCAGTGGTAACAGCCCGTATAATAGTGCATATTGCGCCAGAGGTCGAGGATTCGAATCATCCAAACGTACATAATATTATGGATGCAGAGTGATGCAATGTGAGCGGCACTGGAAAGTCACTCACTCTGCATACGTCGGAGAATCTACGTTCACCGATTTTCAGGGACACCACCGGGGGTGAGACAGAAGTAAATATTTAGATAAGTGTCGTGTTATAAAATTATAAAATACTAAATCTATTGTCCGTTGTTTAGTACCTGCAATACAAGTCCCGACGGTTCTTAGCATAGGTCTAGGCTAACGTGGTGTGATAAGTCCACAGATATACCTAGAACATATCAGCCATAGCAGGACGTGATCTGGTCATTTACTTTGCTTGTCTATTTGCTTTGCATCTTGTAGACATTTTGCTACCCACAGAGCGTCTACAAAGTTCAAATACATATAATGTGTTTAAATTACACCTTATTTAAACATACTATCATCAATTCGTAATAGAATTATTTTAAGAAAACTCTATTACAAATGAAATCTTATTTCGTACGTATAAAAAATCTCGATATCGGTAAATCACATTCATCTCCCATCGATATAGCAACATCACTAGAAGAATGCCAATTTTTGGTCTGTCCGATATAGGAATAGGTAGCCTTGAACGCTTAATATATGCACCAGCACGATAAATGTAGCGAGCGATAACTTATAAATAGTCATCGGATAACAGAGATCGAATGGAAATGATTGGCCACAAATATATGTTTATCTTTGTGAAATATTTGGTGCTGTTCTCTTTCAGAGCCGTTAGTCTAGTGGCTAGCGTTTCGTACGCCCCGGTGGTTCAGGTTGAAACCCCACCATGTTAGTAAGAGGTAGAGCTGCGTTGCAGGCGAATACGACAGTCTCGCTCTTGTAACAACGCCGTAAAGGTCACTTTACGTAGGTTTATGTCGAGTTACTTACGGCTTGTTAGTAGCTGATCGCGTATTGGAGGCTAGGAGGAAAGGAGGGTAACTCATCTACATGACAATAACGATGCGGATGTGTATGGTCGTCGGTAGCCGTCAAGAGGCTTCAATTGGCAGCTATACTGTCACACAATAAGGCTACCTATATACCTATTTCTATATTGGATAAAATGTGGTAATGAGTTTTTTCTAACATAAGTACATTTTCAGTGGGCTCTTACGGTGAAAGAAAATATCGTGGGAAAATCCCGATTCGTGCGTCCGAATTCAACCTAATCTAGGATTGCGCTACGTTTCCGTTTAGAGTCACAGAGGTCAGATGGCAGTCGCTCGGTGTTATGTGAGCGAGAGGTACCTCCCCGGTCGTGCCAGCCCAATTTCGTTGCATTGGAGGATGCAGCATGGCACTATCTCTACCTGATATATATATTCCTTCATTTTACTCTTTCGATATGTTGATAGTCCAACACTATCAGAGAGAAACCAGGTACAAGTCTGACAGCCGAAGATGCATACCTGTGTGGGAGAGAATTCTTTAAGCGTCCGCTCCATATTCAATAATATTAGAAAAAATATACACTCTTTTTTTCATAAAATATTCTAAATTCAAATATATTTTTTTGTGGCCAGCATAATTAATTGAAAAGTTTTTATTGTGTGATAGTACTTATGAATTGACTGTATGATGTGAATTCTCTTCCTAACCTACTCTCGTGTTTCTCATGGCGCAACTTAACTTAGGTTAGCTGCCCGCACGCAGAGCGGTCTCTAGTCGGCCCCTTATACCAGCGCGAACTAAATGAGCATATTTCGAAATAAATCAAATTGCGCGTAATCCATTAATATACGTACAAATTAGTTTAGTTTAGTACATGGCCGGTCAACACGGCGCTTTGAGCTGATAAGGCTAATATCGGCCTTGCGTGCCACCGTGTTTACTCCTAACCTAATCGTTGTTTAAATTATTGTCATGTTTTGAAGTTACAAATAAGTCTACAGGAATTGAGTTCCTATACTGTAGTACCACCTAGTGGCTGACAAGTGTACTTTTGTTGTAAAAATATTAGTTCTACTAATATATAGCAACTAGTTAATACATTATTTTCTTTTATACAGTGAAAGAGGGCTAACGCGTAAAAAGGCTCCGTTTACTCGTTTGCCCCCTATTCTATAAAAGAAAATCCTCCCTTTGAATGGGCCACCTTTAACTTACAATGCGCACAAAATGCGAGAGCACAGCATTTAACACTGCAAACTAGTAAAACATTAGCGAGAGGTACATATTTTATTCTCATTTTATTTAGGTGCTCTCAGCGTCAGCGCTATGCCAGCTCTATCCTTGCTTATTATCACTTTTTTCAAATTAATTTTATTTATAACGTATATCATTTACGAGAAGTACCATGACCCTTCATTAGTACTTGCTAATGCCAGAATTTAAAACATTGACCCAAAACAACTGTAATGTTTGCTCTTGAACACAAATACATTATGAGAGTAGGAAAAAAAAATATTATGTAAGGATACGTTTGTTCAGACTAATTATGTATCATTTATCGCTTTTACCATTTCATAGGTTCTACTCAATTGATTCATTTGCAAAAGAATTGTATATTACAAACAATTTTAGTAGCTGTTTTTAACTTTAGGAAGAGGTAGTGCCATGCTGCATAGGAGGAGGTAGTGCCATGCATGGTGCATGACACAACATCCTCCAGTGCCACGGAATTGGGCCGGCACGACTGGGGAGCTGGGGCTTCAACGGATTACCATTTGTTCATCATTTAGACAATTGCTTACTCGGAAAAAATACAACTCTGCTGATGCAGTTTTTTTTTAATACAGAAAATGGGGGCAAACGTAAAATCTGGGCCCTTTCACGATTGCCAACGCCCATGAACATTCACATAATTACTATGCCGATGCGTTGCCCTCCTTTCTTTTTTTTTTATGACGGTATCATGAGTGAGAGGTACCTCCCCGGTCGTGCCAGCCCAATTCCGTTGCATAGTTGAGTCGTTTCATGCACTGTTCATGTCCCTACGGAGGTAAGAGGTGTTCTATGCGGCTTGGCTACCTGTACCTTTGGAACTACCTCTTCCTAAAAAACTACCGAATAAATTGGAATATAATTATAGGTATTTTTTTGACCGGTCAATGCTGGCGACAGTGTCCAGTGCAGCTGCATCGGTTATTATAAGACACGTCGGGTGACGGCCTAGGTGACATTGTGGTCGATGAGTTAGGCACAATTAGCTAAGGTGACTATTATCTTCTTAGCCGAGGGCACCGGGTCCCCTCGCCCCCCTCTATAACAAGGAGGGAGGGGGTAGCTCACGCACGGGGGCTAAAGTTGGCATGTTATTTTGCTCCCGCACGATGTTGGGGTGTATACATTCAAATAATACAGATCGAGTCTTTTCAGAATTAACCTCGATTCTCCATCGTATAGCTGTGGCTGCTTCTTTGAGATGATGAATCTCAAGAAGAACGGTCCGGGCTCGATGTCGATTACGACCATTGCCAGCTCTACACTGGGATGATGCTGTTACACGTTGCTCGTATAGAGGTTGTATTGCGTCGGCGTGAGGATGGAGCCCTGTCCGGTTTTCCTATAAGGCTGACCCTTACGAGATATATCTTCGCTGGATTGTTTGTGTTTAGGCTTCGGAGCCCTAGGGCGTCTTATGCAGGTGGCCCGATAACCTGGATTGTCCGCGGATAGTCCCTGATGTGGTGGAAGCCTTGGCACTCGGAGCACTTGGTCTACCCGTGAGAGCTACGCACGAAGCGCTCGTACTATTGGCAGCTGTGACACTGCGACTGCGACCGACAATGCGGCACCCGAGTAGTCAACATACTCTACTTATATTTGCTATCTCTCTCCCTCGGCCCCGAGGGGGAGGATGCAGAACATATTTGTGTGCGTTCTGCCTTTACGTGGGCTTTCGGCTACAATCATGTATATGTATTATTCGACTAAGATAAAAAAAGAAATGTAATGCATTGCTCCTTTATAGAAATTGCGGCCTCTATAATTTGCTGTATCATATTCGGTCCGTTGACTAATGATTCATGAAAAATTAAATCGTAAATTATTATTTCTCATATTTGGTATAAGGACTACAATAATCTTTTATATAAAATTCTCTTGTCACAATGTTAGTTCCCTTAATTTTCCGGAATAGTTTTAGCGTTATAAAAACCCGTTATAAAAAAATAGTAAAAATCACTATTTTTTTAATACATATTCAGTAGGTCTGAGAATCGGCTACTATCTATTTTTCTTATTAGGGGTACCAGTGATAAGGATTTTTTAATAATGTTTTTTTTTAATTTACACGTTCCATTGAACGTTTTATCATTATAAAAATTCAATTTATGACAGAACAATGTCTCCAGGAACACCTAGTAAATGTGTAAACCTTTATTACTTTCCTAAAATCCCCTTTTTTTTCGTTCCAAACGCAAAATTTTGCAAATATCTACCATAAATCACATTTTTATGTGCGTAGTTTTATGTGAATGAAAAGAGGCTAAATTGAAAGAAGTTAAAATTTGTTTTTGAGACACTAACTATGTTCTTTTTTGTAAATCAATGATATAGATGTTGTAAGAGGTAGTGCCATGTGTGGTGCATAACACTACATCCTCCTATTCAACGGAATTGGGCCGGCACGACCGAGGTGGTACCACTCGCTCACTGGATATCGCCGTAAAGTGACACATACGGTGTCACGTTTCGTGTGGTCTGTGAGTAGCCGGTGCCCCGGGGGGGGGGGGAGGTGAAAAGAAGGGTAGCGCATTGGCATAATTATGCTGATGTTCATGAGAGTCGGTAGTCGGTGAAAGATACCGATTGCTTGTTTGTCCCCCTACACTACGAAAAAGTAGATAATGTCACTTAAGGCTATATTTGTCTATATATTTGTCCCAATGTGTACGTCTATATGAGGTCTATCTGTTCCAAGCGGTCCCTTCACCTCAGACACCTAATACTGCCAAGCCGCTTAACTCGTTAATCGCATTAACGCTTCTCCTTGGGGATTTATCAGGTTTTGCATTACTATCATCATCACTTAATATTCAGTAAGATGTACTACCTCGATGCTGGCCACTATATCTAGTCCGAGCAATCCTTCCCTGCTTCGTATCGGACATTGGTGGCAAAAAATCATCGATTTACTAAAATATAAAAAAAAAAAAATGAATTTTAATTTCGCACTCGTAGGTATTACACGTAGCATTCGTACGAAATCATAAGGCAGAGAACGAAAGTATTAACAGCGCGACGATTAAGCTCGCGGAAGTGGCAGTGGGCTGGTCACACACTCAGAAAAACAGACGGCAAATGGGTGATTAAGGTGCTGGAGTGGAGGCCGCGTTTAGGAAAACGAAGTGTTAGTCGACCGTTCAACAGGTGGGAAGACGATCTCCGTGCAGTAGCCGCTCCGGGATGGATGCGTGTACCAGTAGATCGGTCGTATTGGCGTTCATTGAAGGAGGCCTACATCCAGCAGTGGTCCGATAAAGGCTGATAATGATGAATGATGACATTATTGTATATAATGATGACATTATTGTATATAATGATGACATTATTGTATATAATGTTACCAATCCAAGTTATTGCGATCAATAAAAAGTATTTCTTTCTTTCCAAAATACTGAGTGGCCCTTATTTAATGTATAGATAACGATATATAACTCGAGTACACACCGTCGTACATTTAGGAGAGAAATATTTTCACATCAAGAGAGATGATATTTTTATACATGGTCCTAATTGATATTAGCAAAATATTAGCGAATCGGCTGCTAATTAGATAATTACAAGCAGCGTAGCGCGGTGTCACCCGTAATAGTGTGTTGATATTTAACCTATAGACTTTTTCTATATACAGGGAAATTCCGTAAATCTGTTTTGATTGCGCGGGGAAAGGCATTTACGCGTCTTCACCGGCCATTAGAAGAGGGGCACAAAGAGCCTCACCTTAGTTCAAGCCTTGTCGTGGCGGCGGAGTTCAGCAGTCTGGGGTGAACCCAGGCGAAGTCAGTTGGGTCGAGGGTTATGCCCTTTGCAGCCCTTTTATAGAAAGAGGGATCAGAAGGAAGAAGCGCACTTTGTACCCCTTTTTTTGTTGACGCGGGGAAACGCATTTACGCACCCTCACTGGCCGTGGGTGGGGTCCAATGGTGTGTGGGGCTCCCGGCCGGATACCCACAAAAACCAACGCGAGTGCAGAGAGAGAGAGGGGGGTAGAAGCGCTCTCTTAAGAAGAGGGGACAAAAAAGAGGGCTACAATGAGCAACAAAAATACCATGGCAATAAAAATTTATGATCATTGAGAAAATAAATTAAAAAGTACACCAGTAAATTTATTTAACAAGAAAATGTCACTGTGGGTTTGATGAACATTTGAAAGACAATAATTAACCATTTAAACGTAATTATTGTGTGACATATATTAATTATATTTTTTTTCGTCAAAATTTTATTTAGGTATTAATTATAAGAAAAGATTATACACCATTGAAATGGTGAGATATAAGAATACAAATTCTAATAAGATCTTTATGAACTACATCTGTCAATAGAAACAAAGTAAAATAAAAAAAAGGAAGACACTTTCCTTTTTTTATGTTGCCGAGGGGAAACGCATTTGGGCGCCTTCACTGGCCCTTTGTCTGTTGGTATGTGGGGCTCAGTAATACAAGACAACCAAGCCACATTTGGGACAGCGCAGTGGGATGAGGATCTCAGCCTCGCCCATTATCTAGTGCATAAAAGCATCTCCAGCTCTTGCTATTCAGTCCCGTCTTCTTATAAGATGGGCACACAGAGCAGCCCAACCGTGGCTCCTGAGAATAACGCGTTTAAACAAACGTACCTTTAAAGTGCATGATATTAAGAACACATTTTCCTCCATAAATTATAAAACCACTAATGACTAATACTTAACGAATCGCTTACGGAACACTGAAATTATAGTGTAGATATTAAACCGATTAAATTGACTAAAAACAGGATTATTTGTTTGTTTAAACGCATTAATCTTAGGAACTTGTCGTAATGAAATATGGCGATTTAGACAATCCGACTATGAGATATATTATGCATTCTCGCCAGGCTCAACACGAGTAAGGGAGTTATGCGAGTGAAGCCGCGTAGCGCTGCTAGTAAATTTATATTAATCAAAGGATATAATACAAACATATAGAAACTACTTATGTCTTTATTCCATACAGTAATAAAATTAAAGCGTCTGGCTGTGCTTTCCAAATAACTGTGTAGATTTATTCAAGCGCAGTGAGCTATTTTTGCAATTATAATATTTGAGCAACTATTTTTGTAATATATGTCTATCTGCCATCGTGTTTGTACGAGGTAGTTCATATTCTAAAAAAAAAGAACATGAGATTTTGATGGAAATTTCACAAAACGATAGGACTAGTTAAGTCACATCTAATTTCTTAAAATATCCAGCGCAGGTTGTGTACAGACGAAGCCGGGGCAGATCGACCTCACTAAAGTTTAGTTAGTATACTCTTTTTTCAACAATTCTATTTTATTCGGCGCTGGCAATACCTACAACTAAACTTAGTGTAACTGCCCTCAGTGTTTTCAGCAAATTAATAACGTACCGTGTTTTTACGTGGCCATATAATAATGCTGATTACCTTTAAAAGATATAATTGGAACGGAATAAAAGAAGTATGTTCATTGTTACCACAAGTTTGTGGTCCGATATATGGAGAATGGAAATACGGAGGAAACTCTCACATGAGAGAACATTGGCAAGAGTCTAGCTGCATGTTTTTTTTTCAGACCAGAACTTATGCTGTGGAAGGAAGAGACTAATACAGCTTAATTGGATTGCTATGAGAGCTCATCTCGTCAAGTATAGGTTTGAGATCGATCGAATATATACAAAAAATGACTAGCCGGTGATAAAATCGGAATCCCGTATTCCAAAAGATAAGTAATAGATAAGAACAGAAAGTGTGTTTCCATATAACTCTAGTACTTGCTCTCGAATTGATATGTTACTCTAATAGTATTGAAACGTGTCTGAGGACCACAGACTTTATAGATAATCACTTAATTACACTACTTTATTAATTATACATATAAAATATTTTTAAACAATAGGTGAACAAATTTGTCGAAGTAACTGAAAAAATGGTAACGTGTCTTAAAAAATAAATTTTATACTGGCAAAAAGAATCTCCAAAATAACTGGTCGATATAAAAAAAAAACAATACATAATTTGACTATTAAAATATCAGGAGCCACAGGTGCGCGTTGACCTAAAGCCGGCTGCGATGTACAGTACGGCTCGACAGTCGACAGTTGCTCCGCGAATGTAACTGAGTGCGGAAGTCCCGCGCGTCGCGTCAAAAATGTATGAATTTAAAACTACGTAGAGAATTACGAAAATGACTTGTAGTGATTTAGTGTAGTGTGGTTCTATATAGTGACACGATGCAGTTGTGACTTGTTAATTTTTGGATTGCAATTGGAGTTTTGTGTGTGGAAAAAAAGAACATTTAATACTCGCCAACTTTTCGGCAGAATTCCTTATTTCGGTAAGTACTTTTTAAAGTTTTCTTTAAGTTGCAGAGTTAAGATTAGTAGATGCATATATTAAGGAATAAATTTATCCCGTAGTTGCGTACTACTGTCCTTTTGGAATAATCGATTTCATAAAATGCTACAGAATTTGAATCTATCGCTCTTCATCATAATATTACAATAGTATAAAACATATAAATATAATAATTTGCAAATTAAATTGTATCTGCTGATAACAGCAGGTGCCTACTACTTTTTTTAAACTGATTTATAACGTAAGCACTTACAAAAAGAAAAAGAAGGATTAGACCTTAAAGTTACACAACACCTACAATATGGTGCCCAAATTATGATGGTATTTTATGTATTACGAAACATAGATATCTTGCAATATCCTGTAGGTATACTAAATGTAGTAGGAATACGTAAAGCCAATTACTAACACACCTGCTTGTTGTTAAAATACAGACATAAAAATCCCGATAGTTTTAAGGGTTTTGTACTCAAAAGACTCTGCTGTTCGTCCGTCTGTCCGTCTGTCATCGCGCTGTATCTTACGAACCGTGATAGCTGGAGACTTGAAATTTTCACAGCTGATGTATTTCTGTTGCCGCTATAATAACAAATTCTACAAAACAGAATAAAATATTATTTTATAGATAATCGTACGGAACACTTCGGGCGCGGGCCGGACTCGCACTTGGCCGGTTGAATAGATACGGGACTCGAAATTAGAACCTCACAGACAGACATGCCCGTTTGACATGCCAATCAGAAAGATGCCAAACAAGAAAATCAAGTATTTTCCGTTTCAGGTTAGTCCCAGAGTTTTGACGAGGGTACTTTGTGTAGTTAGAGCGTGTAGAATTAGAAAATTTAATTATTGATGTACTTTTATGCCTACCACTGTTTAATTGTTCCCTATGCAATAAAAAATTGAATACTCTTTGACGATGGGATATCATGTCACGTCGTGGTAACGTTTTATATGAATTTTTTTTGGAGGGTTAAAATTGAATAATTACTGATACAATGACTTACAAAAATAGATTATCGATAAACGGTTTCATACTGGACTGTTATTTAAAATACTCCTTTATCTTACATAAATATATTTTTTTGCAAAGTCAACTTTACATGGATGATTTTAAGTCGTTTTCACAAAGCGTATTTTTCTAAATTAGGCGCTGTGTATCTTGGTATTTTTGTAAATAAATTACCAAATAGTGTGAATTTTAAACGTAAAGGCAAGGTGACAATTTCTTTTTTATAGCATGCAAGACAAACGAGCAGTTGGACTACTTGTAAGTTTTAATTGAGAACGTTCCACTGATAAAACAGATATACCGACATCATAGATATCAGAAAAATAAGATATCGTTATGTGCAGAACTATATCATTCCATTTCTGTAGTCACCTACTACGTCTGGCGAGCCTGCCTCCTACTTACATAAATAAACCTGCCTCCTGCTTACATAAAATGCGCGAGTTAAAACATCTTTATCATGAGCCGGATGACGTCCACCGCTGGATATAGTCCACCTCTATAGAGTGCCATAGTTCACGGTCACGAGCCACTTGCACTCAGCGGTTTTATGTAATTTGATGTTGAAAACAAAGTACGCATCAAATTATGCCAGCGCGCATACCCAGTTTGTTCTATAATGACAACGCGTGATCTATTCGGCGCAGCTGATTCGCACTCGCAGCAAACTAAGAAACAATAAATTAATATTGATGCCTCGGAAGAAGTAGTGCTATTGGTTCATTGCATCCTAATTATACAAACACGACCGATGAAGTAGTAACTCTATTTTAATTTATTTAACGAATTGGTGTTGGCAATTGCAATAGCATCGCAAACAATAGCAGTGTATATATATATATATATATATATATATATATATATATATATATACACAAGTCAATAAAAGTACCCGAATTATACTTATTTAATAGGACACGTTAATGTGTTAAGTTTGGTGTTTCATTTATTTATATTATTTCACTTAATTTATTAATTGGTTCCAAGCAGGGGAACTCTCAGCCGCCTTGCCAATTTAAGACATCATCATCCTTTTAATAAGAGGAAGTTCTATGCTGAATTTTATGTGAAATGGGCCATCACGACCGAGGACCTCTCGCTCACATGACACAGTCGTAAAGTGACAGCTATGTCATGTGGTTTGTTAGTAGCTGGCGATCCATCGGGTGAATAGAGTGAAGGAGGAAAACGCATCTGCGTCATTAGGCGTGAGAAGTCCCTAAAATGCTCTAACTTCTCGTCTTTTCTTCTAAGCATAAAAAGTGGGATTGGTAAAAAATATCTCGCTCCCTTTGCAACTAAAAGTGTTTCACGCAGCCATAGACAAACAAAGAACTCATGGTGTTCAGAAAGGACCTTCAGTTGCTATAATGTCTGCTCCGAAGTTATATTTCATGAATATCTACTGCGGCATAATTTCGATCGATACACTGTACATCGAACAGGCTGTCTTTGGGTTGTTTACTTCCATCACGCAATATCTGCATAAATTCGATATTTATTTAAGTTAACTGTAAAATGATGGATTTTGAAACTCGATAGAAAGAAAAAAGAATCGACAAATCGATTGGATTAAATTTGATAGAATGTGAAGTAAATTTACTTCATATATGTTTATTTTTATAGTATACAAGGGTAATTCGCAATCGAAACATACAGGTGCATTTTTTATAGCATACGGGGCAAACGAACAATCGGAGCCCCTTGATGACGAACGACGCCCATGTACATTCGTATGATTGTTACGCAGATGCATTGCGCTCCTATCATCTCCCCGCATAATGGGCCACCGGCTACTAACAAACCCCACGAAACGTGACAGCGACGCTGTCACTTTATGGCAAGTATCAAGTGATCGAGGCGTACTTCCCCGGTCGTGCCGGCCTAACTCCGTTGCATCGGAGGATGTAGTGCCATGCATCATGCTAAAGGTACCTTTTGCTAAAGGGATGCGTATGTTGATGAGGAGTCCTTTCCTCTGCCGATAGGCCACTGGCGTCTCTGAGATCGCACGATATGCACCTGAAAGCAATAGACTTGGTGTTGACCAAGTCTATTGCTTTGAGGTGGTGTCGTCTCTCCGCGCTCGTGCTGGCCAAAAACTTAATATTCATACCTAAATGTCACTTCCATAATAAGTTTAATGAATACACACAATTTTCAAATTTTTATGCTCAAAGTACAGTTAATTCCTTCGGTAAGCCAAAATAATGTTCGCACCATATTTTCAGTTCCATTTCTGCTATATTCCATTACTAAAACTCTACAGATTTAAATTGTCTTGCACACCCAGGGTATCTTACACGAAAAACGACCAAGATACAATATTAAATTGTGCTAAATAACAATTAGATATTAAAAATTCAGACACCTTGCTCGTTTTGACAATTGAAGTAATAAATTGAAACGTTTCTTCTTGCTGTATACAGAAATTTAGAAGCGAATTTCAATATCTTTTATAATAATGTGTTGTGACGAGAGTTTGTTTGTTTCTCCGGAACTACGGACCCAAATCGAATAATTATTTTTGTGTTGAATAGCCCGTTTATCGTGGAAGGCTACCGTGACGCTACGAGTAATAGAACCGGAGATACGCGGTTGAAACTGCGGGATGATGCTAGTACATTATATTATGCCAGCTGTACCGTACGCTTTAATCATATTATACGTGATATAAGTATAACTAACTAACGCGTATAACACACACAGGCTTTTTCAGACTGTACTTACAGGAGCATTTTCTACACGTTTGCTTATTTCGAAATCCTCTCAAATGTCAAAAATTGGCACTAGAAATAAGAGGGAATTATAGAAGTTAAGAGCTCTTTCTCTACAAAATGTATTCCCTTTCCAAACCCTACGTTAAACATTCAATAAAATACATAAAAAAGGAAACAAATGAAATAGTATTTATTCTTTTAGATTTTCAGAGAAATACAAGAATAACAAAACGTAGGGAGAGATTCGTCTATTATCTTTCAAAGGTAATTTGGTATCGAAACAAGATGGCGTCTCTTTTTATTGAAATTTCAAATCTAATTTATTATTCAATGAAGCCAGCATAAAAGTTTGCAAGCACAAAAAATTACAAAAGACAATGAGGTGATGCTTTTCATGTATTTTTATTAAGCCTCCTTATTCGTTCGTAGTTACTCTATAATGTGTTCTAATTTATATTATAGTATAGGGAGATAAAAAGCCTTTTCATGACTACCATCCGCGGTTTTACGATCGCGTTGCTCAGTAAAAATAGTACATTTCAATAGTGTTTACAACCGCCATACCATCGGATACCATTACACAAAGCAAGAATACCAAAAACTATGATGTTCTTATTACGTTAGGCTGTGGGCGTCGATCATTCCCATTTCGTGCGGTTTGTGAGTACCTGTGGCCCATTGAGTGAGGTGAAAGACGCTCCTTTCACTTCATCCAATGGGCAAGAACAATTAACATTGCGGATGTTAATGTGACAGAACGGACAACTTCACTCCGGGTTCCTTCTCCATGTCTATATAGTCATGTTGGACGCATTCCGCCTGAATGCTTTTTATCTTTTTTTTAAGGGCCCGCAACTGGCAACGTTATTGAATTTGCCATAACAGTTAATTGGACTAGCGTATACATTATTGTCTCCTAGTTTGAGCTTTAATTCTGCATTCAATGACTTTCCGAAAATCCTACATGTATTCAGTTCTCTAACAATAATTTTCTATTGTGAACACCAAAATAACATTTCTTTGCCACAGCAAAAAAATTGAGTGACAGTGAGTTGACACCTCGTAGAGTATCACTTGTCAGAATAATCGATGAGTCACAGGGAGATAACAAAGCAGTTGAAAAGTACGTCTCGAATTATCTATTATTACTAATATTGTATACGTAGTTTCTATGCTCAAAGGAGCATAGAAACTACATATATATAATAAACCTATTCTTAATCATCTATAATTATTATAATAATCATATGTTACATAATAATAATAATATCCTCTGCCTCGCGTTCCAGTGGTAAGCATGTTGAGCCAGAGTCGTGAGGTACCCACTAGGTTCGAGTCCCGGGTCGGACTAAAGTGTTATTGTCATTTTTTAAATTTGAACGTCGGTCTGGAAGTTGGCGCCGGTACAGTCGCCACTGCGCCTGATTTCTGTGACGGATCGCCGTCCCATCGGAATAGGAGAATGAGGGAACAGGGAGTGCACTTGTACCTGCGCACACACTTGGGCGCTATAATATGTCCTGTGCGATTGGCTCGTCTCCATGGAGATGGCCGAAATTCGACTAGGACGGCATTTTTTTAACCTATTTCAAAACAAAGTATCCAAAAGCTTCATGTGTGTATATGACCAATTTTTTGATTATTACATTAACAAATAATACAAAAAAAAAATTAACCTTCTTCGGGCATCATTTATTGAAATTGACATAAAATACGCTTATCGATTTGGAGAGAGTTGACCCTATGGTACAGACATACTTTGGGGGGCTTTGTTTTATAATAATATACAATATGTGGATGTTACGGAATCCATGGAGTGATAGCCCGGATCGTACTTGTCCAGTTTTTATAATAGTATTGGGTAGGATCTTTAAGGATTAGTATTTATTCAGTTAATTACTTATTGTACTATTGGCAGTTAAGTCAAGCCTTTTAGTTTCTTTTATAGAATTGGGGGCAAACGGATCCGTTTTGCAACTACCGACGTCCATGAACATCCACATAATTACTGTGCCGATACGTTTTCCTCCTTCCCCCCTCTCAATGGGCCACCGGCTACTCACAAACCGCAAAGAAACGCGACACTGAAGATGTCACTTTACGACGGTATTATGTGGAGGATCTTCCTTTGCAGCATGCCACTACCTCTACCTAAAAAGGTAAGGTAGTGTATAAAATAGATAGAAACTCGGACTGCTCGCATGTACTATACAACATATAATTTATACTATAAGAAATACACCTAGAAGCGGCAGTGCAACGCTGTATTGCAGCCGAACAACTGTCACGACTCGTGGGAATGTGTGAGTTTCCGGTGGCCCATTGGAAAGGATAAGAGAAAAAGGGTAACGCGTCGCCATAACAGCCATGTATACGTCTATGTTCTAATGAACGGACGGGTGTTTTCCCTGTATACCATGAAAATATATGACACCTCTTAGCAAAGACGTTTAAGACAACAAAGTTAATCGCACCATGTTCTTATGGATTTGGGCTCGTGTATGATTGACATTTAACTTGTGTGATTGCGTGACCGTTATCAATAAAATGTTAGCTTTGAATAACACATGACCCGGGCGATATAAATTTGTAAAAGTTGTTTATTTATTATGTCTCTGTAACCTAATTAGTATTGCTGAATTTCAACCGAGTTTGGTTGGCACGTGGCAGCTTAAAAACGCCTCGATAAATGTAACCCGTCCATAGGTGTTCCACATTAAATCTATCACAAAACTATTCTGTGACGCTTGAAACCTGTTTCTGCATTTATCTATATAGTGTTCCCTTTTTTATTTGCTGTTGCAGTTCCTTTGCCTAAAGGGAAAGAGACGGCAATGAAGGCAATGGAGTCTCTTGCGCGCTTATGCCAAAAGTCTGTAACTGTTATCAACACTCATTAGTGTTAGATTTTATTTATGTTGCAAAATAAAAACAGATATGATAACAGTGTTAAGAACACGGTAACAGTGTTCAGAGCGCGGTATCAGTGTTGCCCAAATAAAAAAAAAATTCGTAAACCTCGGTTGTGATAACAATATACATAATAGAGACGGGAACCCAGTCTTAAACGTGACCGTCTAAGTCGAAAGAGATCGTAAATTTGGTTCACTACATCTCTTTTTTTCCTTGATTTCTCTCTGCGTTCAATTATAGAACAGTTATCACGTTCAATTACATGATCCGTAAGCCGTGATCTGAAACAACGATCGCTTTGGGATGGAATTTACGCATAGTAACATAGCAGGATCTACAGTCTTCCCATTTATATTGTCTATTGCACTAAAACGGCTTCTGACCCCACGCAATTAACGTTGAAACGGAAGTCCGTGATTTGCGGAATGGCCCACACATCATTGTGCTGAAATTACTGCTACAAAAACTACTGCGCGACTCCAAGGCCAAGGCGAAATGGGCTGGCACCACCGGGAAGATGGCTCTTGTTGACAACGCCGCCGTTTCGTGCGGTTTATAAGTAGCTGGTGGCCCAGTGGATGGTACGAGGAAAAAGGGGCAATGCGTGTCAATAATGCGAATGTCTACGGGTATTGATAGTATTCGAGAGGCCCAAATTGTTTGTTGAATATACAAAATATTGCGTTCCGCCCCGGCTTCGCCTGTAAATTACACTGGCTGCACTTGCACCTTACCAAATTATACAATTATATGTTCCTTGAGAACTTCCCCTTGTTGACCCCGATATTAGTTAAAAAACACTAAACCTAAAACTACGCGTTTTCACTTTATATTCTTTAATTTGAAATTGTAATTTGAAGTCGTTAGTTTTTGAATTAACTTTCATATGAATAAATGACTCGTTATTTAAATTCTGGCATTTAACCTATAGGCTTGTCTCTACGTAATATTATGTGAACATAATTGTAATAGTAATCGTGTCTGATTTCCGTTACGGTGGCCATCTCTGCAGAGAGCGTATGAAAGTTGTTTTATACTGCGCACCTCTATAGTAAAGATATATACTTATTTCCGTTTTCACATGTGTAACACAAGTCCGTACAATACTGAGCGCAGGGCTAGGGTAACCTTGTCTGATAAGTCTACAGTTCATTATTATTTCTAGTGACCGCCCCAAGGTAGAAATTCGACACTAATTATAAGAAATAACCATTCGATATTGATTTTTTTCCGTAGGACATACTACTGCTTGGTGACGCTATTGCACCACCCTTACAGTTCACCGGACTAGCGAAGACTTTCGTGTCTTCTGGTTTAGAGAGACGATAGGGAGAAAGACCGCTCTGTTTTACCGAAAAGGGGGAGGCGTTCCCTCCTCACCTCGCTAGTGGGGCGGCGCGCACACGACAATGTTAGTGATGCAGTAACGTGGATAAGGATAATTAAGCTCGTTTATTGTTGGGCTTATCTGAGGAGACCGGCCTCCTCTCCCTCTCTGACGGACGGGGTTTGATTCACGCTCGAAATGAACAAAAGCCGTGATCAAGATTTAATTTATTATTAGAGCCCTCTGAAGATAGCGTTTGAATTTATTCTAAGATAATCTAAGCTCTCAACTCACGTATATGAACCCGGGTTCCTATTCGTAAGCAGTGTGTGAGTTTGTCATTCTGTCAGTGTAACTATGTAAATATATGTGTGGTTTCAACACCTCCACAGGTTCGAGGCGGTGTACATAATATGTATTAATTAAGTAATAATTGAATGGCCAATTCAATTTTGAATACAGTTCCACTGTATTGAAGTAAAACTTTTATGTAGGTAAATAAATACAAAGGAATGACATTGTCATTTACGTGTATAAAATGAGTTGAAGCATTGTATGTGTGCCGTGGCGTGTGTATCGCATTGATGTACAAAATTTACGAGATATACGAAGATTTCATATTCAACTGTTGTAAAACATAGTACATGAACCTAATTTTTTTTAATGTCAACCGAACGTGTTTGGTTTTAAGTTGTTTTCACAATGCAGATTCTATTCTAGAAGTGTGCAAAATTTAAACATATTTCCTTGAAATGAGTTTAAGTACGAGCTTACGCGCATGTGTTTAAGTTGTTTTTACAAAGTACATAATTTAACAGTTGCACATCTTTTATATGGACGGTTTTGGGACGCTTCCTGTATATCTTGGTATATATTTATTTAAAATAATGAAATCGAATGCATATTATACTAAAATATTAGCTTTCTACATATCCTCTCCATATAATCTTTAATTGTACCAAATTTCAGAATCCTCCTCTCGCCCAAATTGTCGAAAAGTGATGGGAATGTTTTCGTCGCGTATTTAAAGATTATCAGCGAAATTTCAGTTGACGTGGATGTCTGTGGACGTCCGCGATCACGAACCACCAGATGGGCTAACTGCTTTGTCCCATATGACAAGAATAAGCAATCTCGCCAATAGAACTTGTACAGAAATAAAAAAAAAAATGAATACCAACGAAATTCACCCAAGAAGCACAACAATATTACACCGACAAAACCCAGCAAGAAACTACATCGACAAATGCCCAGTTATGTAAGCGGCGTTTAAAACTAAATCGTCCTCAAACTTGAAACGTTGTGTAAATATGTTTGTGTGCTGTACAAATGTTTAACTCAATACACGTAACGCCCACGTCACCACAAACACAGCGATAAGACATACATACAATAGAATTATATGTAGGTTGAAAATATACTATGAGACGTAACTTCAATACAATAAAACTACTTTTACAGATTTTATCGCGGTTTATTTAATTATTGTATTGGCCCGACGTAGGTAGGAAGCTTCTCGTCGTCGTCGTCGTCTTCGTAGGTAGCTTCTTAAGAAGCTTCACAGCAATCTTATTCAAGGGTGGACCTTAAAATATTAATATCATTATATATATAAGAACTTGTGAGACCTGGACAAATACTATCTCAGACTACCCGTGCGCATGGTTGCTGTAAAGCTTCTGAAACGTGGGGTTAGTTCTTATTATAATGAGTAACATTTTCATTATTATTAACATTATTCTATGTGAATGCACAAGAAACTATATAAGGATCGACTTAATTAAATATATTCTCTCTGCCTACCCCGTGATGGTACTGGTGCGATGATTTGGTATTGCTATACTGAATATTACGATAATTGAATTTGCAGGGAGGAGGATAGATCCCACCATGGTTCAAGCCTGACAATGGGGCTGGGGTAAGACCTGGCGAAGCTAATTGTACCGGAGGGATGCTCTTTGCACCCCTCTTATATGAAGAGGAGGCTAAAGATCGGGTGGAGGATCGTTCTTTACACCCCTCTTATAAAAAGAGGTGGGTAAAGAGCGAGTGGTGAGTCCCTCTTATAAGAAAAGGGGACAAAAGATCATAATGAAGAGGCGCTTTTGCGCAAGGGGCAAGGGGAGAGAATGCAAACCCCACCCCATTGCACTGTCCCAAAGTTGGTGGGGTTGACCTGCAGTGCGGGACAACCCTATCTGTGGAGGTGGAGTCGGTCCCATAGGGTACTGACTGGCCGTCGAGGTGCCCTGATGATTTGTTGTTACTGGGCACCTCACCAAAGGCGGCACTGATGGAAATCGCGGTGGCTTTTGTGTATATTCGGCACTGCAATGTGCCGTGAGATTTTTTTTAAGTGGATATTTTTCCACGCCGCGATTTAATGTGCCGCGAACCCCACACGCCACAGGAACCCACCCAGGGCCAGTGAAGGCGCGCAAATGCGTTTCCTCGCGTCAATAAGGGAAAAAAAGGGAGGAGGATAGGAGGGCCACGTATTTGCATGTCAAATGTGCGCATGTCTATGGGTGTTAGTAGTTGTCAAGCTATCTGATTGCTTGTTTGATCCCGCACACTTTAAAAAAGGATATCCAAATCTCTGTACAATGACGCTGGACTACTTTGTCAAGAGCGTGAAGTGCGCCGAATAGGATGGAGCGTCTGTGGAATACATTAGTCTCCTTTTGCGGAAAAGTCACGCCGCAGAAGGAATACTAGGAATTCTAAATTCTGCTAAAGGTACGCGGCGACAAAGAAAAGGCACTGTAAGGCCAATCCCAACGCGTCGAGCCACGGCCCTCCACGCAAGCTATGCACCATACCTGAGTAAAATGGGCCCAAAGCTATATAGATATAGAGCGTAGAATTCTATATAATTCTTTGATGAGCGCTAGTAAATGGGATGCTAAAAGATGGGCAGTGGATGTTGGAACTTCTCGCAGCTTCCCAGGCCTCGAAAGTTCAACCCAGTCGGTGCAGCATAGTTTTAGCGGATAAGAATTTCACATAACCCAGCTGCAATATTCGACTCGGATCTGGAATTCTCTGAATTTGACAGGCATTAAAAAAAGAATAAATTAAATATTCTCGTCTCTACCCTACAAATCAAATGGCTTTTAATTTCGCTTCGCCAACAGTAGCGCGCGCGTGCGTGCGTGCGTGCGTGCGTGCGTGCGTGCGCGCGCGTGTGCGTGTGCGTGTGCGCGTGCGCCTGCGCCTGCGCCTGCGTGTGCGTGTGCGTGTGCGTGTGCGTGTGCGTGTGCGTGTGC
>JAFELO010000176.1:415860-429041 GCA_017140195.1 Eumaeus atala
GTGGGCGCGTGGGCGCGTGGGCGCGTGCGTGCGTGCGTGCGTGCGTGCGTGCGTGCGTGCGTGCGTGCGTGCGTGCGTGCGTGCGTGCATGCGCGCGCGTGTGCGTGTGCGTGTGCGTGTGTGTGTGTATCAAATTTTATCATGTTCCGCGTGTGAAACCTTGGGGCGCAGCTATTTGATTATGATATAATATTTACTCATTGTTGATGAAAAACATCTAAAATACACTTTCATGTAGGTACTCTCTAGTAGTTTTCTTAGTGAGTTTAAAATCCAAAGGAACATTTGGTGTCATATAAAATTCATGTCGTGTACACGACGTATCATTTTCGCAATAAAAATGTAGCGGTAATTCAACACAGAAAACAAAATATAATGAGATAGACGTGTTTTTTGCTTTCACAAAATTATTAACGGATTTCAAGTGCCATGCAGGTACGCAATATTATTTTTATCAAAAGAGTGACGCAAGATAACTGTCAAAAATCTACAAGCTTATTAATCAAATAAACACGTGTTATTGATAATCTTATCACTAATTACCTTATCATATTTAAAGAGCGACGAACGCGCATTTTAAAAAGAACTAGAAAGAACGTATTCATAATATCCATCTTGAGTTTTTATCGCCCAAAATAAATAAGTCCGCCACGTCTTATTTTTCTTTTTAAACTTGGAATATTCTAGCGGCGAAGATGGATGATTATTTACTTTCCTTCTTATTACAATTTTAAGCGCATTAGAATATTTATGTATATGTCGTAGTCATATTGTATAAATCAACATAATTCATTACGGCTTCGTTTAGTTATGTAGCGGGTCTACGATTAGCCGCATTGTCATTGTGAGACGTTTTTAAACATGGCGACCTTATTTTATCCTCATTGGATATCTCGATACTAACCGGTGATAACTATGCCAAAAAAGATAGTTAGGCCAAGTGTTTTGAGTGCAAATAAAAAAAAAAACCTGTCAAAGTGGTGGATAATGATCCACTTTATTTCAATATTATTATTTCAATAACGTTTACGACGAACACTGTCTTGCGGAATTTTACTCAGCCCTAATTAATCCGACTAATCGTGGGCCACAAAGGAAAGGGCGATTTAGACAATGCGACTGCGGCATATTCCCACCTCTGCTGCTTCTGTGTCGCATGGATTGACCAGTGCCACTAGTGGGATCCATTGATATGATTGTAGGGATCGCGAGGGAAACACTGAAAACTAATTTAATCAGAAGAAAGTGGAAGTTAGAAGTCTGAAGGTCATATTTAAGGCTCGTGATCCGCTTCGGTTTATTGTGGCTAATGCTTACTGAACCTATGTCATCAGCATCATCCGGATGGCAGTATATTTGCTATACTTTCAAATCTTTTAATTACTTACTTACTTTCAAAAATACATCCCTAGTTATTAGCTGTATTTTCAAATATTTTACTTACTTACTTTCAAAAATACATCCCTTGTTATTAGCTGTATTTTCAAATATTTAACTTACTTACTTACTTTCAAAAATACTTCCGCAGTGGTTGAATTTTGCAAAATCCTGTGTTGGTGAACATTCTACAATCTTAGTAAGAGGTGGTGCTAGGCTGCATTGCAGTGGAATTGAGCCTGCACTACCGGGGAGTTACGTATGGCTTACGTAATGCGGCTTGTGAGTGGCCCCTTGGGAGACGTGAAAAGGCGGGCAACGCTTCTGCAAAGGATGCTCATGGGCGTCGATATTCGTAAAAAGGATCCGCTTGATCGTTTGACCCCTTTACTGTATAAAATATATCCTACAAATGATTTCAATGCAAATTTTGAGACTCCTAGCACAGCTACTGAGATACACGTGTGTACCGCTCGCTTCACATTCATTACTCCCTTCACACAAACACGCCGGATATTCTTGACACCTCTGAACAGTATTTTAACATTAAATAATGTCCAAATTTCTTTAGATTTTGAAAGATGGTCGGGTTCTTCGTCGAGTGAAGCTAAGAACTGGTATTCACCTCAGAGTTCCTATCAAACCAGTCGATATTTGAATTTGTTATTTGAAGGTCGTAGACAGGTTTTATTTCTTATTGTCTACGGTTCGATATCCGAGCGGCACACGTGACTTGTGTTAATTTGATGTATTAATTTATTAATCCGTTTCTGCATAATTTGTTTTTATTCATACTTCAATTAGATTAATTAAAAGCATCCATGCCGCATTGCATCCGTATTGGCGCGGACGACGGGGGAAAACCGCCGCAAAGGGAAAGTGTTTGAGTTTCCAAGGGCCCAATAGATGGGATTAGGAAAGGTGGGCTCGTCAGCATAAGAATGCTGTAGTATAAATTTATCACATTTGAAGGTCAAAAAATATATTTTTTTAGTAGAACGACGAGAAAGACGGGATTCGAACCCACGACCTCAGGTGTACCACGCGCTCGAATGCCACGTTATCGAGTGAGCCAGCCGGTCGTCAAACATGAGTCTTCGTTAGCGAGCTCTTTGTTAAACCGATAGAGTTAAGTTAAACGTTTAGTTTCGTTAAATTATGCTTTGGCATTTATTTAGAAACTTGTATTTATATTTGACCTCTGTAACACCAATCTGCAAATATCAGTACAATGATGCCACTTTTTTTCTAACATTATTATTTGAATGTGACTTTGACTCGCAGTAACTAATCATTATGCGGTTACTGTATTACATACATGTAAGATGCAGAGGTTCGTTTTCACAGGTTACAACTAAAGTGTCGATTAGCTATTATATACGTGTGCGTGCTTAATAGTTGCGGAGCGAGAAATTCATTCAACTTAAAAAAGAAATGCAATAGGATCTTAATAGGTAAAATTATTTTAGGAAGAGGGGTGGGGCTGCATGGGAGGAGGTAGTGCCATCCATAGTATCACACAACATCCTCCTATGAAACGAAAATGAGCCGGCACGACCGGGGGGCACCTCTCGCTCACTTGATACCGGCGTAAAGCGACATCTTCAATGTCGCGTTTCGTGCGGTTTTTCAGTAGCCGGTGGTCACGAACCCCACGAAACACGACACCGAAGATGTCACTTTACGGCGGCATCATGTGAGTGTGAGGTACCTCCCCACTGTGCCGGTCCACGGCTATCTCACCTCTTACAAGAAAGTAGTAAGAGTATTTTTAAATTTATCATTTTTTTTTATATGGTGCATGACTCTACACAGTCATATTGGGCCGGCACGACCAGGGAGGTTCCACTCGCTCACTTGATGCCCCCGTAACGTGACACCCACGCTGTCGCGTCATATATCACAGATAATGTAGAATCCTAGTGGTAAAATAGTTTTTTTTAGTAGCTAATAGTTTGTCCCGTAGTTTTGGAGCCCTTTTAATGCAGAACAATTTCGCGTAGCTATACCTCTTTATAAAATTCGCATAGCAAAAATTCATTATGATGAGATTTTGTAAAAATCGACACCTAAGGGTGAGTTTTGTTGAATTATTGTTGTCTGTCCGTTACGCGGGTAAAACTGCAGGGCAGTAATAGAATAAACGCAAAAGTTTGGATATATGTACGGATGTTTGTCAGTCCCAATAAAACTACTGAACGGATTTTGATGACATTCGGAAATGTTTTTGTGTCGCCTTGCTGACAAAATTTGGCTGGCCGCTCGTGCGGTTTTGTGATAACCCGATGGCTCATTGGAAAAGCAGGGCAACGTATCTGCCTAACAATTATACGGATATTTATGGGTGTTAGTTAGTCATCGACTGCACTTCTCGTCTTCCTGTAATATAAAAGAGAACTTCCCATTAGTACGGAATCCTGTAAAGCTTCATTTCCTAGCCCAGCTTCCGGCCTTTAGCAACTTCACCTTACCGTGAATATCTCAGTAAATATAAAACTTGACTGTTCTTTGTTGAAACCGACTGGTAAATTTGAAATGGGTTGGACTAATAATATACTGGGAAATGTATTGTCTCCCTGGATCACTCCTAACCAAACAAACCATCCGTTTCTTTACGCAACAAAACAATGCATGCACTGTCCTTTTCTACTTAGATACCCGCTGATAGGTACCGCAATAAACTTTGCTGCTCTGTGATCATTACTTCACAAAGGTACTCAAATTTAGAGTAATTCAATCTATACCTTTTTTGTACTTTATAAAATCCTATGCATTATAATAGGATTTCGATATGAGTTTCTATTTAACGGTAGCTTTAAATTTATTAATCGACAAATCGCAGTAATATAATTATTACTGCGAATTTTATTATAAAAACGTGTACAATTACCCCGTAAATGAATTATTAATTTTATGGAGCCTTGAGGAGGGCAAAGCGAATTTGTTCTTATTTCCCCCCAGCAGACGGTGTGGACACTAAAAGTATTTCACGTCCAATATTTACTCTCCAACTTACCGTTGATTGTTTGCTTTACAATGCGGTATTTTACCATATAACATAAAATACACTTAATTAATGATGAAAATAGTTTCGTAGCGTTTGGCTGGTTATTGCATCAGGGAACTCAGTGCAAGTGTAAATGGCACTAAATAGGGGATTCCGTACCCCTAATGAGTGCTGGCCCGTTGTCGACATATTGCTGTATGGAGTGCGTGGCACCTCAGTACTAGCTGACGTCACTGGCGGGGTGCTCACCCATCTAAGCCAGGACCGGTGGCAGTTCTTCTCAAGTCAGGGTTTAGTAGTGAAGAAACGACGTTCAAAAAGAGATTAGGTGTGCCTAGCCGAATTTTTGCCATGGCGACCATCTATATAGAGAGTAGCCAACTGTCCAGGACAAGTGCACTTCCTGTCTCCTCATTCTTTTTTTCCGATCGGACGGCAGTCCCACCCTGGTTTCGAACTTCCTTTTATAGAATAGGGCGACAAACGAGAAATCCGAGCCTTCCAACAAATACCGACGCCCATGAACATCAGCATAATTATGCCGATGAGTTGCCCGCCACTTCACCCCCCCATGGGCCACCGGCTACTCACAAACCGCACGAAACGCGACACCTACTTACTGTTATTAGAAATTGAAAAATCCCAAAACTTTGGTCTAACCCGGTACTCGAACGCAGGACCTCGCGACAGTGGCTTACCACTTGATCACGAGGCAGTCAATAATACATAATAGCAAATGTTGTTACCACTTCGAAAAACAGCTGATGTCTTTTCAGTTGTACTTTCCATGTTCACTGTGTCGTGTGACGTACATTCCTTGTTACAATAAAACATGTTTTACTGCTACCCATCCTGTATTAAGTACTAAGTGATATCACCATGGTTCAAGCCTTGGCCTGTAGCCTGGGGTCCGGCCTGACACCTCGGGCGGAGCCAATTGAACCGAAGGGGCTGCTTTTTGTACCCCTATTTTAAGAAGAAGGGAAATGAAAACAACAGGAGGCGCTAGTGTGCACAGCAAGGGGCGAGGATGGGAATCTCACCTTTACCACAAGGTAATGAACACTGTTCGTGGAGCAATCCTTCCGTGTAGGACGCGTCGGTAGCTTATGGGACTGACTAGCCGTCGAGGTGCCCTGATAATTTATTGTTCCGTATTGCCTTACCAAAGGCGTCACTAATGGCTCTCACGGTGGTTTTCGTGTGTAATCGATACTAAAATATGATGCCCCGCACACCCCTGGTCCCCACCATGAGCCGATGAAGGAAAGTAAGTGCGTTTCCCCGCGTCAAAAAAAGTACGTAATTTTTGTATGTGATATTGTCATCAAATTTTTAGTTTTGTTTTGTTAATATCTCATTTAAAGTGAATTGTGAATTTTTCATGATAATAAATTTCTTTATACCGAATGTAAGGGGGTAAACGGGTAGATGTCTTTGTTGTCCTTCATCAAAAGGGCACACGTGTTATACAGTATTTATTCGGGCAGAAATACAATATTTATTTAATATAACAAAAGCACGATAAAATACCTGGGTTCACGATGGGCTATCACGACTCCTAATCCTTGAGCTGATTACATGGTGACTGGACTTCAATGGGTCTTATTGGAGCCAACAGAGCGAAAGATCCCCACTATGACATGAGAGTAACAAGGGAAAATGTAAGTTGAAGCACTAAGTAATTGAATACTTTTACCCTACAAAAGGTTAAAGGTTATAGTAAAAATGTTAATAAATTTACTGTAATTTGTACGAAGCAATAATTTTAATGTCGGGTTTTGTCCGAATTTTCCTGTGTACATTTGTAGTCATCGCTTAAAATCTCTGAATAAATTTTGATGGAATTTTTACCATTGTTTGGTTTATCAATTAACTAACTTGGCGTTTGTTTGATCCTATGAAGCAATTATATAATTATATTTTCATTGATAAGCCAAGGTGTTTCCAGACAGTTCGATACTCTTGCCTTTCGTGGAGATATTAGTTCACTGTCTGCATCTGCTACCACATAAATTACGGTGTGTGTTCCGAGGAATTATGGATCCAATACCTGCACCTAGATTTCATTACAGGACTTTGCGTCAAAATTCAAAATTTCGCGGGCGCCATCACGATGTTCTGAAGTCCTCTACTGTGCGCTTTAAGCGCAATTTTTCTTCCACAAACTTTATGGAATCAGCTACTACCTTCTGTCTGTCTGAGGGTGTCGATGATCATTAATTACAAATAGCCCAACACCTCTTTTACCTTCTGCGCTATAAAAAAAATTAAAATCAGAGGTACCAAAATATGCTCCGATTTGACGATATACTAACAAATGACATATGTAAGTAATATGATATATTTTTTCATAATTTCTGGCGTATTCCACGTGACACATGTCACGTGGAAAAGCTATCTACACTATAATGTATTAAGGCTTGAATAGTTTTTTTTGAACCCGCTAATCTCTAAAGTTACATGTTGGATTTAAAAAATATCATAAAGATGATTGTAGGCTATATACCATGACGCTACGACCATAGTTGTCGCAGAGAAGCGGGCGAAACCGGGTACTACTGGTGATGTATAAAATTGCTTTTAATATAAAAACTACTTTCACAATAATAAATGGGGCAAGAAAAGCAATGTATCTGTATAATGTTTTGTTGTGCTCGATATTCATTGAGGTCGATAGTCTTGAGAAGAAAGTTTTCTCGTTTTGCCACATAAAGTTGTTAAAGAAATTTGAGAGATTCCATATAGGTACATTACATCGTTTACAAAAATCGCTACGAAGTATCCTCTTCCTTCTTCTATCCTGGTACATTTTATGCTACATCAATGATTCTGCTACAATTCTCTAGCGCCGAGCAGTGCCCCAGGATAGGTAGAATACATGCATCAATGAGGTTTTTAACATCTTATCTGGCTGATTTGAATTGATAACCGCACCTGTGTGACAATGAGATGTGTTTTAACATATGTCATTTGAAGGTAACATGAAATCCATTTGCGATAAGTTGTAAGGAAAAGTCTTGGCAACCCACTAGATGAAAATTAAAATTTTCTCGCAAAAATGTGCTGCTTTTAGCAAAGATGACAAGTGAGTAGTGGAGACACCTGTTAGTATCGACATTCATGTAACAGAAGCTATGGGAATACTGGTTTTTACTAAATGGCTTGAGAAATAGGGTAAAGGTTTGCAAACGTTGTTTGTAGTTTTATGTGTTAACTTAAGCCTGAATGGCTTTAACGATTTTCACGTGTGAGGTATTCTTAGATTCTTATCGTAAAGACGAAAGAGATATATCGCGAGTGGCAAGAAAAACATTATAAAATAGCAAAGAAAGAAAATGGCAGATTTCGGATGTAAATTCGCGAGATTGAAATATTTTTTCTTTTACTAAAAACACCAAATGGTGCATCGAAATGTAATTTCTTTATACAATAAGGGGCAACCGAGCAATCGAAGCCTCTTCACGACTACCGGTACCCATGAACATTTACATAATTACTATGCCAATGCTTTGCTCTACTGTTCCTCCGCTCCAATGGGCCACCGGCTACTCACAAATCGCACGAAACGCGACGCTGAAGAGACGGCGGTATTATATGATTTTAAACATATCAAAACATATACGTTAACTGTAATTTCAATTTAATATAAAAGAAAAGTATAAAACACAAAAAATATATTAAAATAACTAAAAGCGCGAGTACTAACAGAACAGGGAAAGGCAATCGTAGTTTCTACAGGCGAGACACATTTAAAATCTTGGCAAAAATATACTTGATAAATAATGAAGTCCGACTGTGCAATCTTTGCTTCTTCGTTTCATTCGAAATGTATTACCCTTTAGCAGTCAGGTTTATTATTCTTTTAATAATTTTGTGCTGTCCATTGTAGCATGACCGGGTACCTCTCGTTGGATTCGTCGTGACAGCGCGAATGGCATCGAGTGCGTACAATAAAATATGTTCTCATTTTGCTTTTATCAATTCAACATGTATTATATTCACCTTCATTAATAGATTGTATTTTGCTTAATAAACTGTCTTTACTATTACTCAAATATTACTTATAAATTGTACCGCCAATCGTTGCCATTAATAAGTTATACAAAATGTTTATACTATTTAAAAAAAGGTATTCTTTTACGCGGTCGTATCAATTTTTTAACTGCTCTATACTGATGGAAGCGTCCAGTGTAGCTTCATCGTTTATTATATGACACGTCGGGCCCCGGTCTGGGTGTGATTGTGGTCGATAGGGGGACAGACAACCCTCCTTTCCCGCTGATGGAAATGATGCATCCCGATAGTTATATAAGATTAGCAAATGTATGTCTCGTTGTCTTGGCTGCGGGGATCGGGTACCGCCGCTCCCCCTCTTTAACGTGGGGGGCAGCTCATGCATTATCGTGGGTCTGGTAGAGCTGGGTGAGCTATCATAGCTGAAGGGAAACGTTACCCCTACCACCACGGAGGGGTCATGGTCGCACTCTTATAAAATTACGAACTTGACCTCATAGTGAACCTTAGTACTGACTAAGGACACGTTGAAGTTAACCGGAAAGAGAAAATCAAAGAGAAAAATAACAACGTGAATTTTTCAACTACAACACCAACAACAGTCTAGCAGCAATTTTAAGTAAATCAAATGTCAAGTGAATAGAAAGAAAGAGGAAGAAGAAATAAAAATTTATGATGGACACTAAATGTAATAAAGCTGATTTTTTCCTACCTATACTTAATATTGTTAGTTCTAATTTTAAATTAGAATATGGTGACAGATTCCTAAGTTTAGTTATCCCTTCGCTATATCAAGTATTTAGAGTTAAATTTATAATTATTTTTTCAATAGATAAGGCTAATTGTATAGCCTTTATATAAAGATTTAAACAATGCCAATCTGGGCCAGTGTCAGCCCAGCCCAGAAAAAAAATTAAGCAACGGAAGGCATTACAAATGAAATTTATTGTTAATTTTAAATCAGCAACAAAAAATGGTACTTGTTTTTGCAGAAGTATAATTTCTAAGTTAGCAAGTTTCAGATTTGCCATCTGTTCTTCTGGGTGTGTAACCAGACCACTATCGCGTGTTGTCGAATAATTTAGTTCTCTGCCTTATGATTTCGTTTCGAATTCTGTTGAACCGAGAAACAGATGAACGCGAGTAGCAGGAGATCGGTTGTCTTGGCGTTCATTGAAGGAGGCCTATATCCAGCAGTGGACTGATAAGGGATGAAGATGAAGTTTTATATTTATACCTTTATTTGTACTATGCTTTTAATTTTGCGATACTAAAATGGAGGGGAATGATAAAGAGAACATTACACAAATTAGGTGTGGAGCCAAATGTAATTTTTAAAACTCTTCATACACTTGATAATAGTCAATTTTTTGTGTGCTGGGCAATTTATAGGTACAATGAGACATCTTCTGTTTGTGATAGAGAAGGATCTGCCTATCCACGTAGTGTTTGTACGAAAAAGGTCAAAGTATCAAGAGAAAGAACTAGAGGAAATCCGGTCCGAAAGTAAAACATTTTATCTCGGGAAATGAAAATAGCACCTAGAGCCATGTCGCGTATTTTAAGATGACTTAGGACTTGCTGCCTATAAGAGACAAACTGGTCATTCCCTAATAGATAAATTAAACATTAACAGGATGGTAAAATCAACCGAGATCACAGAACAATTTTGTTTACAGATGAGATTTTTTTTACAATTGAGGCAAAATTTTGATTAACATAATCACCGTATTTGTGCTCAAAGCTCTAAGGATGCCTCCTAATTAGTTGGCAGAGTGTTACGTGGGCATTATCCGACTTCAGTAATGGTTTGGTGTGGTGTTAGGTATGAAGGAGTAGCTGAGTCATGGTTATATGCCGCCATGTCAGTCGGTCGACGCAGTCTTGGTTGTAAGCGAACGTCTCGGACGTCATCAGATCTGAAAACTGGCCGTCGTCCAGACACGATCATAATGCCCTGGATTATGATTTATGGTCGGTATTAGATACTACAGCTTGCTCTATACCCCATGACAATTTGGAGTCCCGCAAACAATCCATACTATTGGCAGTGAAGAGTTTCCCCATGGAAAGTATGCGTGCTTCTATTGATAACAGGCCTCAACTTTTAAAGCACTAAATGGAGAATTACTTCAAATAGGCTTCATGTATTTTAAATTGTTCTATATTTGTTTATTCAACTAGCACGTTGTAAAAGTAATGAGTGCCATTTAAAATTAAAAATATTTTTTCTTATCTTTGTTACAATATTTCTGGCAAAACTAGGTATATCTCTTATTATAAAACAAAGATTTTCCCTAAATCCACCGAATGACATATGATGCGGTTTTCATCCATGAATAGAGGTATTCCCGACGAAGGTTCTAGTGTTAATCTGGCCTCTGTTGTTCAGTGGCGAAGTCGAGACGGATCGCGAGTAACTACATAAAATTAATATACAATACAAATTTGCCATTCAGGCTGACTAAAATGATTTATTGATACATCTTATTGGATTGGGACGTGAAAGACGTATACGTTTACGTTATTGTTCGACTGAATTGGCACCTAAATTATTGTACAGATTTATTGGTATTTGTTTTGGTAAATTGGTAAATTTACAGCGGCAAAACAAGGGACAAATATGGTATACTATCATCACCCCTCGGTTTTTTCCGCATAACTCCAGTCCTAGTAGCCAAATCGTCATTGCATATAACCTTTAGCCTTCCTCGATAAATGGGGTACCTAACATTCAAAGAATTTCAAGGTCATTAGTTAAATTTTTTTTGACGGAGAAACGCATGTACGCGCCTTGGGTGGGTTCCAGTGGTGTGTCGGACTCGCGGCACATGACAGTACCGAATATCCACAAAAACCACCGCGAGTGCCATCCTAGGCTAGTCAGCCCCCAAAGGGACCGACGTCACCTGCACAGTTGGGGTGGTCCCGCACTGCAGAACACCCAACTTTGGTACAGTGCAATTGGGTGAGGTTCCCATCTTCAATCCATGCCTTGTGTGCTATGGCACCGCCTAATCTTGCTCTTTTCCCCCTCTTCTTATACTCTTATATATATTAGGGATACAAAGGGCACCTCCTCTTGCTCTTTAGTCCCCTCTCCTGATAAGAGGGGCGCAAACAGCAACCACCTCTTCGGTTCAATAGACTTCGCGCAAGGTGTCTCGGATCACACCAGGCTACTGTCCCATCGCCACGTCAAGGCTTGAACCATGGTGGGGCGGGTCAGTGGTTACTGAGATAATCGCGTTCAAACAAATAAACAAACTCTTTAGCTTTCTATAATTTGATAGTAGGAATATTGAAACAGGCCAAGTGTGGGTCGGAATCACATACGAACGGTTCCGTACCATCTATACAATACTCAGCTGTCTGTTTGTATGTTAAATTAAATACAATATTACTTCGATCAAATAGCTATTTAAGATAGATTTTACTCTGGTCAAACTGCACAAGTTGATTATTTTGAACTTGTCTACAAGTCTGCAGATGTATTCACTAGCTCAGAAACTTTTCCCCTTAAAGTGCCTGTGGAAGTCAGATAGAAAATAAAGTTTCCACTAGTCGGTTTCATTGTAGCCCATCTTGTGGTAATGTTCGCAAGTTTGTTTGTTATTTTTTGTTTTTGCAAACGAAAAGTTTTGCTAATTACCGACATCCGACATGACACCTATGAGTAAAAATTATTTCGCCTGTTAAGGCCGTTAGCCGCTTGGGGTCCTGGGTTGGATCCCCAGTTCGGGCAACTGTTATTAAATGTTTCTAGATTATTCCGAGCATGCATTACATTGTCCGGGATTGGAATGTGCCCGAAGTGGCCATTGGCTTGCCACCTATGACATCATGGGCCTCAGTACCTTAACTAATCGTGGCTGTCCAAGTACATCTACGAGTTGTAGATGTACTACACCTCTGCCTACCTCTTCGAGGTTAACTGGCTTTAAGGTACTTTTTTTAAAGAATAAAACAAAATTATAAATTCATGGTGATTATGCATCAAGGTCATGGTATAAACAACAAATTAGATTTACGACATAACAATGTTCCCCGGGTCAGCTAGTTGTAAATAATTTATGCAGCGAAGTAAAGATATTAAAGATATTTGCTATTTTTTCACAACTTTGGTTACATTATTGAAATCTCACAATTGATCATTGTGTGAAACGTTTTAGAATATGCTATATATCCCATGTTCGTAACTGACAATGCAGAATTTTAATGGTAAAAGAATTTCTCATTTCGTCAGAGCTTACTCAGTGCGAACAAACAATGAAATGTCGCCTCTTATAATATTAGTGTAGACAGATGTAATATAATTTGGAGAGCTTGGTGCTAGTTAAGCTCCAAGCTCTCATCCGCCGTATTGTTACGGTGTATAGCTTATAATTTTCCTCATGAATACATTCATCACACACAAATAATTTTTCAAATCCGACTTGTACTTCATAAAATTAGTGTATTGAAAAATAAACAAACAAACACAAGACTGCAGCTTTCTTATAAATTTATAACATTCATGCAAGTCATATCGGATGCTATGGATGTAAGGATCGTGATGCGTGGCATTCCGTTCTCTCTGCCCACCCCATTAACATGCAGTCATGAAGATGTGTTGTTATTGTAAATTAAGTGTTAGTATGAATAAGTAATAAAGTCAGGACACGGAAGCATAGAACGAATTGAGTAGACTCAACGAAGGATACTCTTGTCTCTTGAAATGTTTCTTCCATTCCACCATCTTCATATACACATGCAGAAATTTCGGTCTAAATAAAATATG
>JAFELO010000176.1:429053-442812 GCA_017140195.1 Eumaeus atala
GAGGTCTCTCTCCTCTCCCTCACATAATACCGCCGTAAAGTGACGTTTTCAGTGTCGTAGCTGATGACACATGGGGGAGAAAAAGAGGGCAAAGCATCTGCGTAACAAGCATGCGAATGTCCACGATCATCGGTAGTCATCAAAAGGCTCCAATTTCTCGTTTGCTCCCTTATGCTATAAAAGAAAACTGAGATAAATTTCTCGCCTGCGTTGTGGTCTAGTGGTCAGTACAACACCACAGTCGCGAGGTCCCGGGTTCAAATCACCGAGTAGCCGTTCGCACATTGGAGAGGAGAAGGACTGAGTTATTCCTTGCACGCACAGGCTAACTATTATGCGAATGTTTATGGGCGTTTATAGTTCTTATAACATAGAAAAAAATACCTAGACTTTAAAGGACAACTATGATAGAACGAGGATCTGGACTTTGATACTTGAAGATTCACATGTAGCGTCAACATAAAATGTATATATTTTTTTTGTATTTGATTGTTTTAGTAACCTAATGTATTAGGGCTAGCCACTTAGATAAACAGGGCTGTTTTGTTCTGTAGCGGGCCAACGGCTAGCCGGATTGTCATTCCGAGATTTTTCACTATGGCGGATGACGTTTAGCGTGATTGAAATATTTTGATTTTAGGCTGCGATGGTAATCCGTATAAGTATGAAATTAGGCCAAGTGTTTCGAGTACAAATAAAAGATAACCTAACCACGAAAGGTTAATCGATGCTTTTATAATTTAACAGGAAAAGCCACAGTAGATATATGTTTACTATAGTAGATTAATCTTTACCACAGTAGATATATGTTTACTATAGTAGATTAATCTTCACCACCGTAGATATATCGTTATCACAACAGATAATATTATGTTTTTACCTCGGTAGATATACCTTTGCTACAGTCAATATATATTTACGCATCTTTATCTTGTATATCGAAACTGTGTCACATACCTTGGTCTGGTTCATGATCAGCATCAACAGCCGGAAGACGTTCCGCCGCTGGATGTAGACCTTCCGCACAGAACACCACAAGTAGTGGTCACAAGCGGCATGCATCTAGCGGCTTCCCGTAATTGATAAGATCTTCAGTCCAACATAATTTCATCACCACTATTTCACCACTATTTCAGAAATCGAAACTAAAAATATTTTTCTTTGCTGTCCGTACGAAACATGATCGTTACATTCGGGGTCATGAGCGAGGGAAGTGTCGAATGACTTCAATTGACATGCAGCTGGCTAATTGTGATCGCCGATGACGACGCGCAATTTACTTTGAGATCTATAGATCGTTATGTCAGGATCATACATGTCATCAATGGAATAATAATCTGTACTTATCACAACACGTTAATCTAGCCCTGTGTTAACTACTGTATGTCATGTTGTATGGAATCATGTTACATGTCACTAGTCAAACAATATATTTAATATTTTCATACATTTAAGAACCTGTATATAATTAAAATGTATTTAGCTCTTTTATAGTATAGGAGGCAAACGAGGAATCAGAGCCTTTTTATGATTACCGACACCCATTGAAAACAAAGAAATCACTATGTAAGTGCGTGGCCCTCCTTAACTCCCCTGTAGGGGGCACCGGCTACTCACAAACCGCATGAACGGCGACACTGAATATGTCACTACACAGCGGTTATATGCAAGCCATAGGTACCTGCTCGGTCGTGTCGGCCCGATTACGCTGTACAGCAGCCTGGCACTGCCTCTTACTACCACCTTAACATATAGAAATACATATAACAACAAGATTAGCATCCATGACCTAGGCGGGATTCACACCCGCGACCTCCGTCGTATCGTGCTCGACATACCAGCTTACATTACCAATGAGCTAATACGTCGTGAAAGTATTTCGTGTGTACTTTCGTGTGTGTTACTTCACATCAGTGAGAGATAGCGCCACTGCTGCACTGCAGATGAAATGAACCGGCACGGGGGTAACGGTCGCTCACATATAATTTTATGATTTGTAAGAGCTAGTGTCATGCTGCATAGGAGGAGGTAGCGCCGGCGTATAACGCTACATCCTCATATGTAACTGAATTAGGCCGCCACGACCGGGTAGTGTGTAAAGTGACAGCGTCGTTATCGCGATTCGTTCGGTTTGTGAGTAGACGGTGGCCCATTAGGGGGGATGATAGGAGGTAAACGCCAAAGGTTTTATAATGTATTTTCTAATTCTAATGTCTCTCTTTCTCTCTATAGAGAGAGTGCGTTCCCATGCCGTGTTGCTCGTCTCACCGCGCTAGTAGATTTCTTCCGAATGAGTGCACACAACAGGTACATTCGTGGAGGGGGATTCCCCTAAGTATAAAACAAAGTCCCCGGATTTTGTTAACGTGTACATTATTAACATTATTATTTACTATATATTTTTTTATATAATATACATTGGCTATTGGTCCTCAAGGGCGAAGCCGAGGGATTTGTTAGTGTTGAAACTGACACACGGTTTTCATTGGTTTTCGATTTCATTATATTCAATGAGAGATATCAGCATGTCTTTGTTCCTGTACTGATAAAGAGATGATAGAATGTCTTGCGTCAAATTGTTATGTACTTGATAAGCTACCGAAGTCTTGTGTAGGGTTGCCACCCGAACCATTATTAAAGTGTTATACGTTATTTTATATAATTGTATATTATTGTAATAAAGCCCTCGAAAATACCTCATTTTGCCTAATTATTAATTTAAGCGATTCAAAAATGTCCGTACATATGGATTTTAATGAAAACTATTTTTTTATATTTATTTTCGTGTTTGTACACAGATTTTCAGATCTATCCTAACACATTGTAAAAATGAAATCCTAAATGCCGTCAGCCTGCATGTGAGCAATATTATCCTCTCGTTCAATCTCCTGAACGGATTTTGATGCCGCTTCCACTAGATATAGTAGTCTCTTCATAGATATTGTAATGAAGAAGAAAATATTTTTAATTGCAAATAATATATATTACTTTTACAGTGTCTTAGTTTAATACACAAATATCCTGGTGACATTTGCTGCAATACAGTTCTTTCAACGTCAGGCCAGTTATCAATAGAAGCACTATTTCCATTTCTTTTTTTACCGCCAACCGTATGGATTGTTTATTTTCAGACTAAGTTGACAGATTCCCGAGAATGCTTTTAGTAGATAACGTGTCATCACATTATCAATGCGGTCCATGTTATACTCGTGCGAAGTCAGGGCAGGTTGATACTGGCGATTAATTAATTTAAAAATAATTTATTTGACACCACGTAATTTTGTTTTCTTACTATTTATAACTTATGTACTTGTAAAAGAAATAGGTGGCAACCCCGTTTGCAATGAAATATGGCCACTTCAGAGCTACCGATATAATTCAGAATGACTGCCTTTTAACTGTTATTATCTTGTATGTTTGATTTTCAGCCACAGAAATTGAAGTTCCTGATAGGAATACAGTTTTCCACAGAAAAAATATTAAGATTTTCAATTCCACTAATATTATAAATGCGTGTTTGTACATTCCCTCGCTCGTAACTAATGAACCTGAAAAAAGGAAAAATGATGAAATATCATTCATTAATGCCCACGGAAACAATATTTATACTTATATTTTACTTGAAGGATATATTATACGCAAAATCGCAGGTCATATTTTTCATATATAATTACAACTATAAAAGAGTTAGAAAGAAAGAACTAACTTTTAGTTGCTATCTCACATTTTCTAAATCTAATTTTATGATGTTTATTCTGTATGTCGTCACATTTGTATAATAGTGAGTAATGTCAAGCCACACAATATATATTTTTATAAGAGTATTTATACCATGATTAGTACAACGTGAGAGACAGACATTAGAATTCCGATAAACAAAAATAAAATATATTTTTTTATAATTATTTTCATAATTAAAATTTGTCTCTATTATTTCTATTAAATTTAATAAATGGCAATGTTTAAAAATTTACACGCAAATGACTACCTATATATGTATGTTTGACCTGAATACATATTATATTTATATATTTGAATTACACCAAGGACAGTATATGTTAGAAACACAGGCCAGTGAGAGAACCTGTAAAGTGGGTTGGTTTCACAAATCTTTTCAATCAACCTTTGTTGATGACAACATCCAAAACAGGACAATATGTGAGTTTGCAATTTTTTTTTGGTGACACCATTACGCATTTGCGGGCCATCACTTGCCTTGGGTGGGATGAGATGTGTGGGACTTTCGGTATATTTGAAACCACGGCAAACGTTCAATGCAGACAAACAAACAATAAAATTTCCCTCTTTATAATATTCGTATAGATTACTTTCGGTACTGGCACCAATTTATTTGAAAGCCCGTCGTACCTTGAAACTCTCCAATTTAATTATATTCAACACTGGAATCTGGATCTCATGAATTTAAGGCAGAATAAGACCCGCTTAGTGAATGAATCGACTAAATTTAAGGTTCTAAAAGGTATCTAAAAAGGAAAACTGAATTCTTATATCAATTATAAAAATGAATTAAGAAAGTTTTATTTGTGAGCTAATACTATCAATTTAGTCCTAGCTAAATTTCGGCCACGGCGGTGTCTATAGAGACCAGCCAATAGTGCAGGATATGTTATAGTGTGTGCGCAAACCCAAGTGTTCCCTCATTCTCCTATCCTGATGGGAAGGCAATCCGACACGACCGGAGAGAAATCAGGCGCAATATCGCCGGCTTAACGTGCGCTTCGAGGCACAGGGATGTAACACCATAAACTTCCTGGCTTCGGAATGTTACTAGCAATTGAAAAATCCACAGAATACTTAAGTCTGGCCCGGGAGTTGAACCCAGGACCCCACGACTGTGGTTGACATGCTAACCACTAGACCAGGAGGCATACAATAATACTACCATACGTAATAAGACAGTGGAGTAAATAATGATTCAAAATAAACTAAAATTAATGTCAAACCACCTTGGAAACATAGATTTGCAAAAATACAAGATGTACGATTTCATACTGAGATATAAAATACTAAAGTATATTTTTTGCAATGTCAACCTAGCGTTGTGATTTTAAGTAGTTTTTATAATGTAGATTCTATTTAAAAGATGTGAAAGATTTAAACACATTTCTTTGAAAAAGTCAACCTTTCGCGCACATGTTTAGGTTGTTTTACAAAGCGCACAGTATGACAGTTGCACACCTTTTCTATGGACGGTTTTGAAACATATTATCGTCATTTTCGCTGGTCGCTCCAGTCATGACGTTCTCCATGAGCGAAACGTTCACGTCAGCGCCGAAGCTATTGTAGCTACCGCGCGCGAGCTGCCCACGATGCAATAGCCGGGGGAAAGAAAATTCTCGGTCCCTCTGGCCATGATAATAATAGTTAAGTTAGCTGTTACAAACACTCTCATATTCATCTGCGTGAGAGAAGAGGGTCCGTCCCTCTGTCGACCCCAAGCCCTGTTTCCAGACGAGAGCTCATAGCAATCCGATGAACCTGTATAGGGCTTCTCTTGGCTTCCACAGCAAAGGTTCAGGTCCGAAGGAAAACATTTTCGCTAACGCACTAAAAGAAGTACATGCTTAATTAACATAGCTATTAGATAGTGTAACTTTATGAAAGTGTTTGTCAGCTCTAAGTTGTAAAGCTCGAAATTAGGGATCCATCATTATGGGAGTTCTGTTCACACTCAAATTATTTTGAACCACACAAATTCAAGCGTCGCTCTTCATTTATACACTTCTATATAAGTTTTTTAATGGTCCTACATACTCATCAGTTATCAAAGTTAAAAAAATATAAACACATTTCTAAAGCTTTTAAGTCGAAATGTTTCTTTGAATTGCGAAAGCTCCCAAAGCTTATCCGAGTTATGAATATGGGAAGATTGATGTGCCCGTACAAATCTTAAACCTATTTACTTTAATCGAAATATTTTTTGCGCGAACAGGAAAAAAGCCAAAGCTTTCTGTCTGTTAAAATACAAATTGCGTGACGCTAAGGGGGTTGGAAATGATTTATTTGCTATTATTTCAATTACAATTCGTAATAATTATCACACTGGTAACTCTTTTAAATTAATAATACTTTAGCTGATTTTGTCCTAGCTTTTCTGTAATTGGTAGTGCCACCTACGGTGACGCGTTTCGTGCAGTTTGTGAGTAGCTGGTGGCCCACTGGGGAGGGGGGTGAAAAAGAATGAAAACGCGTTGGAACGAACCGATTGCTCGTTTGTCGCCCTATATCATAAAGAAAGGTTTATTTAATTATTTAACTGGCTCGTCGTTTCAGAAGCTTTACAGCTACCATAGACAGACGTCCTTAAGACACAAGTTATTCGAAATAACCGTCGATTTATATAGTTGTCGTTGTTGTGTTGTTAAAAATGCTTACTGTATTTTGTAGCTTTGAGATGTGAGCAGCTACGTATGGTTTTTGATTTGATATTGTTTATAACAGCCAGGGACGCAGCCAGCTACCTTCCTTATCGAAATACGGATATTTTTTAATTTCAGCACCCTCAAGTATCATTCCAGGTTGGAATCTGTGTACTTTGACGAGACTTTATATTTCTCAAATCTAATGTAATGAAAGGGGCCAACCTCAGTGTGTTCCCAGATAAATAATGTTAGATGACAAACTAACAGTCGGAGCCTCTCATATAGCTGATACTTTAAGACGATATCACGTATACCTTCCCAGTCGCGCCGGTCCAGTACGACCGCTATGCAGCATGGCACTACCTAAATAAATTATGAATGGTGACGTAATACTTTTTGTTTACTCATTAAAATTGATGGTATTATTTTTAGATATTTACGTAGAGTCCTTAAGAAGACCCCTAACAATAAAAATGTGTTTAACAAAAGCTAGAACTATATTGTAACTAGACAATAACTTCGTCAACAAGTTTCTGTTTTGGTTCCGTCGTAAATTTTATTTATATTATGCCACAATAATAATAACTTTTGGCCGAGAACAAACAACGTACATAATTTTATTTCTATATACCTATTTTATTTGTTTTATTATGTACTAACCCTAAGATACCGGGACAAAGCCTGTATTTGTCCCAGTTTTTTTAGGGCTTCGTAGTGAAACCTTATCTAACCGAAAGTAAAGAACGGAACCCTTTTAATTTTGCAATGTCCGTATGGTAGCCCGTATATCATAGACATTTTAATCGGAGATTTATGGGTACTGTGTTATTTAAATATTATAAAGGGGAAACATTTAACTGTTTGTTTATTTGTATTGAATAGGCTCCAAAAGTACTGGATTGATTAAAAAATATTTTACCATTAGAATTCTACATTTTATATTGTGAACATAGACTATATAAAACTTTTTAAATTGATATAGATGATTATCAAAACTACGATGATGTAACAAAGACGTAAAATAAAATATCAAAGCAAATAATACTTTTAGGATATACTATATAGCTGCTGATTTTTCAACAACTAGCTGTCGCGACTGATCGCGTAATGTTTACGAGGCCGAAATATTTGTATTTTTGTAAATCAATAAAGTTTTGCCATATTTTGTGTAACAACCGTGCGAAGCCGGGACGGACTGCTTGTGTTTTAACCGCTACACAATTATGTAAAATCGAATAAAAGTCATACAAGTAAGACTGATGTCGAAAAAAAAAAACCGCTTGTATCTTGGTATTTTAGTATGCCAATGGGGTAGATGAATATGGGCTGAAGAAGATGTCTGATCGGTGTGGTTAATGTAATGAATATAACAATTCCGTCTCGTGTTCTTATTGCATAGTATCATGTAATATTTATTGAGAACTTGCTGTGCAGGATTCACGTAAAACCTTTACCAAGAGAATATTTTATTTTTCGGAACAAATAAGTTGTATTTTAAGTTTCCCTAATTATTATAATCTGTCTCGAATCAATTCCGTTTAGGTTCTAGGCGATAGAATGACAAAGGGATATACAAACATTCGCACTTGCAATATCGTAGGACTTGCAGCGCTCCGAGGTATTTGTTAAGATTTTTAAACATCGAAATAATCGAAACTTCTGGGGGTAAAATTTATAAGTAATGAAATTTCAAACCATTATTTCACATCCATAGAGATGAATAATTAAAAAATCCTCCTCCACCTCTCCTTCACCCCAATGGGCCTTCGGAAATTAACAAATCACACGAAACACAATAGCATAGTTCTCACTTTAAGGCAATACCCGCACGTTTGAGCGCGAGGTACCTCCCCGGTCGTGTCGGCCCCATTCGGTTGCATTATACATCATTGCGCCATTGCCTCTTATTTGTTGTTCATGTAATGTTATAAAACCAAGTAACTGTTCTGCTATCAAAATGGCGTCTTTAGATGTGAAAAAAGTAAGCAACATTTTTAATTTCCCACCTCTGTGTACCTTCTCTAGCGATATTATGTGTGAAAAAGGTAGAGATTTTATTTTTAGCAACACATTTTTTATTTACTTATATAAGCTATAAAAAAAAACGCGAGTTACTTAAAAGAAACCGAATGTTTTGCGTTTCATAACTCTTCGAAAATAATTGGTTTTTCTTTTTTTGACCATGAGTTTTGCTTTTTTTATATATAGAATAGGGGGCCAACGAGAAATTGGAGCTTTTAACGACTACCAAGGCCTAGGAATATCCACATAATTGTAATGCCGATGAGTTGCCCTCCCTCAGGTTTCCGATCTCTCCTTTTTCATTCATTTATCTCTGCCCAATACGCATGGGATATTAAACAGGCAAATATACAGACTGTTAAGAGATACTTATGCCAACCGTCATATAATAATAATAATATTTCTTTCTCAAATAAACACATATAGTACGTAAGATTAGTGTACATCCACAGCTCGTAAGCAGATATACTAGCATACCCACGATTGGCCAAGGTACTGAGGCCCATGATGTCATAGTCATAGGTGGCAAACATTTTATAATAGTTGCCCGACCTGGGGATCGAACCCAGGACCCCGCGCGGCTGTCGGTCTTAACAGGCGATATCCATTCCGTTTCACCACAGAGGCGACTAAGACTAGTGGGAAGTGCATTTAAATTACTATTATATTATACCTTGTAGAGACAAATTTCAGTTTTATGAAAGGTTGTTATATTCAAGAGTAAACTGTTCTGCCTGCAAAGTAGCGTTTATAAATGTGAAATGCAACGAGCAATACACAAAATGTCGGATAACGTTTTTAATTTCCCGCTTCTTTGTACCTTCTCTAGCGATATTGTATTTTCAAAAGATAGACAGATATTTTTAGCAACAAACTTTTTAATGTAGTGGCTATTTTATTCGGTATGTTATTTAAAAGGAGCTGGATCCTTTTGAAGTGAGACTTATTTATTTTTCTTCTTACTAAAAACCGTTATGGCCGCGTGGGAAGAGTTTGAATTTTTGTAATACAGTTTACTTGTCTGTTGAAGTTTCACTTCTACTATGTGAAAGTTTAAGTGTGCAGTATCTAGACCTTAGATAACCTACAGACATTTTTCTGCGTGTGTGAAAGTAATTGAGTTGCTTCTTTTGTCTGGGGATAATTTTCCGACGCGTTCCCACCATTCCCTTTCATGTCAATGAGACAGCGTGAACGCACGATAAATGACTCTATAACTGCAATTTTATTATGTTAGCGCATTCTCTGTTCCGACAATAGACATAATTGTTAAAGTGAGTTTGCAGCAGGTGCCCCATCGGAGGGTGGGCAGGACCAACGCGTCTGTGTAACAGTCATGCGAATACCATAATGGGCGTCGGTAGTCATCAAAAAGCTCTGATTTCTCGTTTGCCCCCTTACACAAGAAAAATGCTATCGAATTGTCCATATATGCTTACTATATAAAAAATGTGAGGTACGGGGTATGGAACCTGTTAAGGCGGCAATATGTCTCTTCCCCCTTAACGCCCGCGCCGGCATGATTGATGATGAAAGCTTCGGCTATGCATAATATATACAAAAGAACATATGCATAGTAGTGTTGGCCGAATCGTTGGAGAGCTGGCAGGAAGTGTTGCGCAGTCTTAATGAATCCTCCTGACGTATTGGCCTTACGATGAACTTGGACCAAACAAAAGTCATGTTCGACGAACACGTTCTCCCTAGGCCATTCAACGTCGATGGGACTGCTCTCGAAGTTGTAGAGGAATACGTCTATCTCGGGCAATTATTGCAATTCGGTATACATAACTTCGAGAACGATGCCTATAGAAGGATTCAGTTGGGTTGGGCGGCATTCCGGAAGCTTCGTCACATTCTCACGCCGCCTATACCGCAGAGCTTGAAGGTAAACTTCTTCAACCAGTGCGCTCTCCCTGTGATGACCAACAGGGCCGGAACATGGCCTCTTAATTTAGGACTCGCTGTTTCTCTGTCCGACAGAATTCGTAACGAAGTCATAAGGCAGAGAACTAAAGTATCCGATATCACTCCACGAATAAGCTCAAAGGAGTGACAATGGGCTGGTCACACACTCAGAAGAACAAATGGTAGATGAGCTAGTAAGGTTCTGGAGTGGAGGCCGCGTTTAGGAAAATAAAGTGTTGGGCTACCGTTCACCAGGTGGGAGGATGATCTACGTGCAGTAGCCGGGCCGGGATGGGTGCGACTAGCAGGAGATCGGTCGTCTCGGCATTCATTGAAGGAGGCTATGTCCAGCTGTGGACCGATAAGGGCTGATAATGACTTTGATAATATACAACGTAGAGCGACTCGAATCGATGACGACCACGTTATTTGCGGACAGCTCGATTCTTTGGTCCTACGAAGAGATGTCAGTTCGCTGTGCGTCTTTTACCGTATTTATTATGAGGAGTGTTTCGAGAAATTGTTCGGCTTAATATCAGCAGCAGAAATCCATCTTCGGACATCGCGACTGAGCTCCAAGTCCAACAGAGCGGTTTAAACGCCACTTTACATACTAACTTTTTTTACTACTTTACCGTGTACAATTTTACTGTGAAACCAGCTCCCTCCATACCGAGGGAGGGAACTCCCTCCCTCGGTATTTCTGATCTGATACGACTGAGAGGCCTTCTAGAAAAGGGCATACCTATACCTTTGCCTCTATCTCATAAAAAATAACAAAACTGAGAACTGCATGTGTTACAATCGTTTACTCATATTCGAAGTCAAATTTCCTTTTCTTTCTTCTGAGAATGATATCAGATTGAATATCATTCTTGAGTGTCTACCATTTTTGCTATGACGTAAATTCTTTCCATCTAGGAAAAAGTATCGCGTAACGGTTTAATCGAGCGCTCCCACAAGGAACTGAAACATAAACAATGTTATTACAATGAAATACCAGTTTCATTGTTGGTACTAAACCTTGCGTCTCTCTAATGCTTTCATTATGGCTGTTCACGACGCAATTTACATTTGAATCAAGATGGCCGCTTTCTTCATATAACATGTGACATTTTTGTCTCAAGCACTTCCTTGTATCTGTTAATTATGTTATGGAGAATGTAAATGACGTTTTAATGATGTTTACTCCTTAAAAAGTACTAGCAGTGACCTGCGGTTTCACTTACATTGTCACATACTCGTACTAAGCTCCTATTTCACACAGCGTAGTGGTATAGCTTTATCGGTAACTGGGCGGTATAACAGAGAAATAATTTTGAAAATCGAAAAGTTTATGAAATTAGCGTACCTGATCACACATACTTGCGTGTTACCTTAATAATATTAAAATTGATTTACGCGCACAGTAATAAAAAAAAATTAGGTGTAAAATGCTGTTTCGTGAAATTTGCAGGCCGACTAGTGTGGCAATTCCATCAGTGGGGTATTCATTACTCGATTGCTATCAAAATTGTAATAACATAAGTACCCTTTCTACCAAAATATCCTACAAATGACTCGTTGTTCGTCTTAACTCGTTGGTATAATTTGATCAATGGCGTTTGGATCAGTAATAAGAAAGCAGACGCGAATCCAATAGTGAGGCGCTGCATCGCACACCATAGTGAGTCCACGGTGACCATAACATGCGGTATTAGCCGCTTTGGGTTTCTTTCGAAGTTATATTATATATTTTTAAATAGATTTTATTAATGTACGAACTACAATGTTTTACGTCTGTGAGTGATGAAAATGTCTCTTCAGTCAGTCTATATACCTGGAGGTACGTCCTAGGTATACTATCCTAATAGATTCAATAAAAAACATTACACATTTATACTAGTAGTTACTTTCATACATAATGAGCTATAAGTCTTACATTCCGCCAGCATGTAATATCTCGGTATGAGAGTCGAACCCACCAATCTTATTGCAGTGGAGTTGACTAACTTACGTTAAATAAAAGTTGTTTCAATTGGCTGAAACAAAACGCTTTTTTATTTACCACTTTATTAATAACAGTAAACACACGTGATAACAAAATTTTATATGAAAAATAAATAAAAGATTATATTATTATTTATATACATAATAAATAAGAGTATAATAAATTTAATTTATTAAATATATAATAAGACGATCTCCGTGCAGTAACCGGTCTTGGCGTTCATTGAGAGAGGCCTATGTTCGCAGTGGACCGATAAGGGCTGGTAATGATGATGATGATGAAACAAATAAAAGTATAGTAAATTTAATGTATAAAATAAATGAAAGTATAATAATTTAATTTATTAAATAAACAAAGGTATATATAATAAATCGTAAGTTATAAGAATATTTTGTGTCATACGGCAGGTACAAATCAATAATAATAATAATAATAAGTAATAATCTTTATTTGCAAGAATATGATGTACATGGTTACCCTAATTTGATAGATTCACACATTCTACTTGGTTAGAGTGCAAATACAACATTAGACATCTATTTATTTAACATTACTTTTTAAATTAATTCCAATAAAGAAAAGAGTTAATTACGTTTACAGAATCCTTATTAAATTAGTAAAATAAATGAATAGTTTGTATTATAATAAACCGACATTACATTATTCTTAATTAAAATACTTTATAAATAACAATATTATTAATTTTTACTAATCTATCTAGAAAGTATTTATTTATTGAAGAATACATTTTCTTTAGTTACCAGCTATACAATTCTTTTTGAAATTGTTTGTAATTTAATACAATAAATTTCCTGCATACCCAAAAATGTATGCAGGAAATTTATTGTACATGTATATCGCCATACAGTAGGCATTTTAGCTATATATTTTCTCTCGTTGGTGAGGTGACAGTAATTTGTCTCTGCAACTTCTTGTAGCCACTTCGGACTCATTTCGGAATAAATATTTAACTCTGGTCTATTCTCTGGGATTAATATAGGTACAGATATTGCCTTTGATATTGCTAAATGTACTACTGGTTTTTGGCTGCGGTCCAGTTCAAATTATGTCATCTTCATACGGACGAAATCAATAATCGGTGTCATCATTACTTAGGGAATACCTCTAATTTTATCCTACCTGCTACTGAAATATAAGTGCTAAGTAGTGTGTGTGTTCGTGTGTTATTACTTCACACAAATACTGCCCTAATTAACTACCTGATTAATTTTGACGTAGTAATTTTCTTTCTTTATCTACGGATCTTCATCCTGAAATAAAATAATAATAATAATAATAATAGGTAGATATAAATATGAATTAACTTATTAATAATAATTTTTGAATGTTTCTTAATAATAAGAAAAGGAATATTTATTTGGCAATACACGTAAAGTATGATATGAACAATTGTGAAGTCATAGTGTATTTGATATTATATGGAGTGCAACACAAA
>JAFELO010000176.1:457862-472447 GCA_017140195.1 Eumaeus atala
GAAATTTCGTCACCGAAGGAAAATTCTGTCTTGATGCCTCAAGTTTTTATATCCCGACGTTTCGATAACCTTTCGACTGTCACGGTCACGGACAGAAGATTTTTGTCGTCTGGTTGAGTATTTATATGCAGCAGTATAATTACCGATTAATTAGTCCGATTCATACAAAACGAGCTTATTGTGTCTTGCAGCTGGGATGGGTCATTTTTTGATTTTGACTTAATTATATTTATCACCGTGTCCCAAGCAGGTGGTAAGATCTAACCATTCTCTCTGTTAAAATTTGGATGCTTTCTAATTCCAATCGCCTCACGAATCATCCCTGGACGAAAACGAGAATCTTTCGCGATGTTTTGAGGTCTGTCAGATCTAATATAATAGTGCGCGTTATTTTGTACATAGACATCCGCATTTTCATCACTAGTTTATGATAGACATCCGAATTTTCATTGATAGTTGATGATAGACATCCGCATTTACGTCGGTAGTTGATGATGGACATCCGCATTTTCATTGGTACTTGATGATGGACATCCACATTTTCATCGGTAGTCATGAAGTCTCCAGTTACTGTTTTCGCTGACCGCTACTTTTTATTGCCCTCCCTTACTACAAAAAACTGTTTCCTAGTCATTTCCCACTTTTCAGATTGTATCGTCCTGTTCCGTTGTTCTATTTATGCTTGGTATTATAAGAATTGTTTCTGCATACATCACACGTTTTGCAATCGATATAGCTATAATATTCGACCTCGATCGAGACCTGGCTTTAGTTTAAGATATACACATTGAACATATCTATTAGGACAATAAAGAAATAAGGGACAAACACAATACCAGTCGGAGACTTTTCGACGCCCATATATATCGGCATTTTCGTATAGATGCGTTGTTCTCCTGTCATCCTCATCTCCAATAGGCCTATAGGGGGCCTCCGCATTATCGTCATGCAGATGCGTTACCTCCCTTCCTCCTCCTAGTCCTATATTACGTATCTGTCTCGATATTTATATTGTCTGGTTTATAGTGACAGCTGTGATTGCTGATGCCTGTGTTAGACAGGTACAAAATCTAGTACAGGCACAATGGCCTCTTGAGGACCTTGGGAAGTCACCGATGTGGTGACTTCCCTGCCCTTCTTATCGGACTGGACTCCAAGAACAGGCATTGTTGCTGAATTGGGCCGGCACGGTCGGGGAGGTAAGTACCTCTAGGTCAAATAACACCTCCGCAAAGCAAAAATTATAGTTATAACTACGTGCTTCTAGAGATTACAAGTGTAGTGTTATCAATGATATTCCAGTCCAATAATCAAAATCTGAATGAATTAGAGTTGATCCCTATGTTCCGCGACCAAATATGCCTACCACTGTACTGCTAGACCAACCAGACTATTTCTGTCTACCTGTGTAAATACTAGAAGCGTCCACTATTTCACCCCTTAGGGATTAAATTTCTAAAAAAAATATCTTAGTACTTCGCTTGTCCTATAAAAAAAATGTCCCGGTTGTGCGTTGTCTGCCGGTAAATATATCACTCCTTCGATAACGGAAGAGTTTTAGGTGTACAGATAGATAACCTTTCTACTCTGAGCCGTTTTTCTATCTATATATGCATCTTTCTATCTTAGCTACACATTGAGATACACGTAAAAGCACACGTCTCGGAACCTATTAGCGCGAGTATCGAGTGTTGACACTGTGAACTCATGGTAAACATCCTCGCTGTGTACTCTGTGCGTAACTTTATCGCAGCCAATGTTGTCACTCATAAGAGCCAATTACATTAGCCGTTTTGCTGGATAGTGTGTAAATAGTGTGGCAGCCGAATCGAGCCAAAACGGAAGATGTAAAGACGACATAACTAGTTACTTAGAATTACAATAATAATTACTTATTTTTTACTTTTTCATTATCAGAGGGTACGAAGTATCATTTTAAGTTTTTGTAAGAGGCAGTGCCATGCCGATTTGCTGCGGAATTCGGCCTGACGACCGCGGAGGTGCCTCTCGCTCACTTGATACGGTTGTGAAGTGACATCTACGATGACGCGTATCGTGCGGTTTGTGAGTAGCCAGTCGCCCATTGGAGGGAAGCTGAATAGGTGGGCAATGCATAGGTTAAATAATTTTGCGTTATGCGTTACCGTTCATACGCGACGGTAGTGGTATAAGGACTACGATTTCTGCTAGCCGCATCCCCGTTGCCGTTGCTTGCATCGGACTAGCGAAGTGATTTGTATCTTCTAGTTTAGAGAGACAAAAGGGTGTCATATTTATGAACGCAATTATTGCTTCTAGCGCGTTAGGAGTGAAGTGAGGGGATATGTGGAGTGCGTATACGCCCATTGTATGATGAGTAGCAATTTGTGTATGCAAATAACCATAATATTAAGTATGTTACAAAATATGGTACACAGTTATGTATGGAGCCGAGTGCCGCTTTACAAGTAGAGAATTTTATTGCGGCTCAAGAGAGCAAGGATATAAAAATAGAAACATTAATAAAAATAATAAAAAAGAAAATTAAAAAAAAAATCACTTACATTATGCAAGAAACCTTTGTACTGTACTGTACACACTTTAAGTGTCCCATGTCCAGCTGTGGACTTCGTCCGGCTGACTGATGATGAAAGTATTTTTATGTTCCACCATATTGCAATTGGTGCCAAATCTCAAACAAATCCGCCCGCATTTACAATATTATATGGACGACTAGGGAAAAAGAAACTGTACGTCAAAGAAACTGTACGTCAAAGGTTATTTTTTTTCGACGTTCGTCGTCATACTGTTAGCGTGTGTCTGCGAAATTCACGTGTCGTAACACGTGTTCGAATTCCATCATCATGATCATAGCTCCAATGTCATCCACCCGCCCATGTCACCACCAGTGTTAATGTAATAGACCAATTGACCTGCCGGTGTGGTGGTACATTTGAGTAAGGCAGCATACTATAAATTACAATTTAGAATGACCAAAGGCGCAGGCGAAGCCGGGCGGATCGCTAGTGTCTAGTAAAGACACTAGCGATCCGCCCCGGTTTTGCCTGAGGATGGCTCGGAATCCTACCTTTACAAGGTATACACTAAAATTTCTAGGGATTAGCTCTATCAGCTCTATCAGAAAATCACATGAAGTAGATTTTGAGAAAATTAGAACCGTATCTGCATGACTACAATGCGGATGTCCATGGTAGTCGTAAAAAAGGCTTCAATTTCGTTTTTTACATTCCTATACTATGTAAAAAACGAAATTGATATATATATATATATATAATTGAGAACACGCGTTAGAAGTTACAATTCTTTGGCGTAACAGAATAAAAATCTTTAGCATTATTCAACGTTCGCAGGAAAACAACACTAACAATAGAAAGAAAGGTATTTGATAATATAATATGACAAAAATATCGGTAGACTCATCACACCGACCTGCTGACGTCAGCCGAGTCTTCTTGTGCTAAGTACCGTAAGGAATTGTGTTCCAGGTGCTAGACAACGGAAATTCTTGAACTTGACAATATTAAATATTGTTACAAGTTAAAGAAACTTAATACATTTAAGATTATCATTATATAAATACATATTATCTCCGCCTAGCCCATTAGGATGCAAGGATGTGTGTGTGTGTGTCTGTCTGTGTGTGTTTGTGTGTGTGCGTGTGTGTGTGCGTGTGTGTATGTGTGTGTGACCTAGGCGGGATCCGAACCTGCGACGTCTGACGTACCACGGAGCGTAGCCGCCACGTTACCAACTGAGCCAGACGGTCGTCGAAATTTAATTCACCGAAAGTTAGTTTTATTATAACGCATTATGAACTTTTTAGAAATACTAAAATGTTGACTTACATAGCTAACTCCAGCCGTGATATGTTGGCATTTTGATCACGGCAAGTATATAAGCGACGCAACAAAGGGCAAGCTTTGTTACGTCACCGTATCACGGATACAAAATATGTCATCATTATACAAAACCAATAAAAAAATATTGAAGTTATCAACTGCGTTATCATTAGCATAGGTCAAGGTCACGGGTCGGTGACCTTTGATCATTTATTAATTACACTTCTAGAATTGTTGCCAAGGTATAAAAAACTCAGCATGACCGATGAGGTACACTTCGCTCACATGATACCTTCGCAAAGTGACAGCGTCGCGCTTTGTAGGGTCTGTGAGTAGCCGGTAATCCATCTTTTTTGCTCCCACCTATTTAACCCCCCCACAATGGGCCACCGGCTACTCAAAAACCGCACGAAACACGGCACAGTACATGGCACATTACGGCAGTATTATATGAGCGAGATGTACCTCCCCGGTAGTGCCGACCCAATACCGCTGCAATGCTCTCTGTTCTCGCTGTTTAGTAATCAAATAAAAGCTCATGAAACATCATTCCGCATGAAACACTCCATTTTAAAGATGAAACATCGCCGAAAGCTACACTTAGCATGCTTACTATTTGGGGTCTTAAAATATAAACAGCCGAGGTACCTCTACGAGAAGCTGGCGCGGATGTTTGAGAGTGGGGCGCGCAGTTCTCGCCAATTTGCGAAGCAGCTTTCAGCAGAACGTTACGTTTTTTTATAAATAGAAAAGGGGGCAAACGAGCAACTGGAGCCTTTTTACGGCTACCGACGCCCATGAACATTCACATAACTACTATGCCGATGCGTTGCCCTCCTCCCACCCCTTTGTGCCACCAGCTACTCACAAACAGCATGAAATGCGACATTGTAGATGACACTTCACGGCGGTATCGTGTGAGCGAGAGTTATGTCCCCGATCGTGCCGGCCGGATTATGAGGATGTAGCGTCATGAACTATGCATAGCACTACTTCCTCCTTTCTTTTTTTGTTTTGTGGTCTCACAGAAGGAAGTCATCGCCTGGTAATTCTCGTCGCTGCCGAGTATCACGACGATGATGCTCGACTTTGATCAATCTCCTACAACAACTGATGTCAGATCCTGACGCAGCGCCGCCCATCGCAGACACACCTCGAGGGTGTGCTGGGCCAGGTCCACCGCCGCGTCACAATCACGACAACGAGTCGTCGGCTCCCTGTGGGTCGTCCTACACAGATATTCACCGAAGCAACCATGCCCGGTGAGCACCTGCGTCAGACGGAAGGTGAGGGGTTTGCGCCTACGGCGTATCCTCCGCTCCAGGACCAGCCGTTATCTCTCTACTGTACGGCTGCCGCGCCAGGTCCTTCACCCACCGCTGCATTAACGCCACATGCCCTAACCGGCAATTCCGTAAGAACTTGTTCTACCTCTTCCTAAGGCTTCAGCAGCCTTTGAAAGAAGTTTCCGTTACGCAGCCTCCAAATGTTTGAATAATGTAAGGAACCTGCAATTTATTAAACCTTTCAGAGTTAGGTTGAAATTATTTATTTTTCAACATCAGGAAACCGAGGAGGCGTGTAGAGACCAGACACCTGTGTATTTAAAAATAAAGTATAGTTAAATATAACGTAATTGCTCCGTTATCATCTACTTACCATACAAATCTCTTCAACGCATGCCACACGTTTCCACATTATATGTTTAGAAAACACCTATATTTTTTAATTCTATAGCTTTGAAGTTAGTTTCATGTTGTCGATATACAATGTAAACACCTCAAATATACCTTTTTAAATGTTTTTCTCTTTAAGTTTGATCTAAAGGACCATAATTATGGGTCAAAATATACTTGTGTCCTACTAAGTGTCTACTTATGATGTTTTACTGCGTTGACTTAATCAATCCTTCAACTTATCCTCTCCAAGGATCCCTAAATCGCTAACAGTGCGAAACGCTTCGGCATAGCTGTGACTTTACGGCGGTGTTAAGTGATCGAGGATCACCCTGGTGGTGCCCGTACGATTTGGCACCACCTTTTACAAGTATAAAAAATACAAGCGTGTTGTCTAAAAGACCGAAGTGAAACGTCTTCGTAGGGGTAATTAGCTATAATAGAAAGAGATAAAGAAAATGTGTGTTCGTTTCCACTCCTCTACATAATCATCATCGTCATCATTATCAGCCCCTATCAGTCCACTGCTGGACATAGGCCTCATTCAATGAACGCCACGACGACCGATCTCCTGCTACTCGCATACACCCGACCGGCTGCACAGAGATCGTCTTCCCACCTGGTGAACAGTCGACCAACACTTCATTTTCCCAAATTCGGCTTCCACTCCAGAACTTTACCGGCCCATCTGCCATCTGATCTTCTGAGTGTGTGTCCAGCCTATTGCCACTTTATTGAGCTCATTATTCGCGTAAATAATTAATAATTCATAGCTTCGAGAAGGAAGCCGATAGAGGGATTCAGTTGGGTTGGATAGCATTCCGGAAGCTTCGTCACATTTTCACGCCTCTACCACAGAGCTTGAAGACAAACGTCTTCAACCTACGGGGCCGAAACATGGCCTCTTAATTTAGGACTGGTTCGCAGGTTTGTGGTAGCTCAGCGGGCTATTGAACGTGCTATGTTGGGTATTTCGTTGTCTGATAGAATTCGTAAAGAAGTTATAAGGCAAAGAACTAAAGTATCAAGTTACTTATCTACAGGAATATACATAACCTCTTAACTTCCGTTGGCCTCGTTCTTATTACGCTCTCGTATGAGTTTCCTAGCTAACTCTCCCAGTCAAACGTGCGAGAAGTTTTACTTAAATATTTTTTGTTTTCTTACAGATTTAAAACATCGAAAGCTGTAAAGGAAGACGAAGTATGTATTACATCTATAGACACTTATACAATTAATTTCTTGTCTCTATTGTCTTCATTACACTAATGTTATAAATATATATATATATATATATATATATATATATATATATATAGAATGTAGGATACATTATCGGTAATGAACATAGGCTATATAACATTTTATAAAACGTTTTGATCATTATGTAAATTTCCATAACCTTCGAACAAAGGTGTGAAAAAAACGAAATAAATTCTTACTTAGCATAAATGATTGAAAACTAGTTGTACCGGCAGACATTGTTCTGTCATAAACTAAATTTGTTGTTGAAATTTATAACTTTTGCGCTTTTTAAATCAATAAATTTTTACCATGCTCGTAAAACGTCACAAGCCGCACAAAACGCATCACCGCCACATGTCACTTTACAGCGGTGTTATTTGAACGAGAGTTAACGGCCCGGTCGTGCCGGCCTAATTCGGCCAGTAGCATGGTACTATCACTAAGCTCGATGTACACTGGATGAAGGCACTGATTATGGGACCTGACCCTGATTCTTCGGCCTGAGGCTGCGCCACTGTCGGGGTCGTTTTAGTTACAGAAACGATCCCCTTTCGAGTTAAAAACCGCTTCTTCCCTTAGACCGGCCGGTCTCTGTGGCGTCCTATTGGTAACCAATCCGGGCATTCAACGACAAAGGACGAAGGCTCTCGCAGTGATTTTTCATCGGTAGTGGCTTCGTGCCAAGCCCGACACACCCTCGTGCTTCACCCAGAACCAGTTAAAAGACGCGTGAAGATACTTTCCCAGCGTAACAAAAAAAAGATACGATGTTGAATACACGCCTATAATAAGATTGGGAGTACCTCAAGGCCAATGATACGAAAATCAAAACAAAATTCAACCCGCCCATGTGCTTACAGATTATACAACTAATCAAAATATATTGTAGACATAAGTAAGAACTGTATAACAAACGCGATCCATTACGATGAGTCAGTGACCACTAGCTGTTGAGTGTCTGGTTTAGTTTAAACAACATTGATCAATGTAATACACACCGATCAATCTACAAAACAAATTTATTGATTGAATCCATAGTGTTACATAAATCAACATATCTTGAGAGATAATAGTATTTGGTATCGTGATAAATAGGGATTGCGTAATTGAGTAAAACGTGGCTCGGTGCAATTCCCGCAGCAGCGTTGCCACTCCGCGTTGCTGCCAAATTTGGCCGGTACGATCAGAAATGAATCTGGTGATAACGACGTAAAGTAATATTAACGCGTGTCGTGTTTTAGGCGGCTTGTGAATAGCCGCTGAGAGTGATGCATATGCCGATTTTAATGTCGGTCATAAAATGGCTCCGACTGTTCGTTTGTCCCTATTAGCAATGAAAGCACCTCTCGACGACAGTACAATATGGAACTATTGTGGCGATCAGGGTAAGGATAATGGGGTTAGTACAATATCTCTTGACTTGATAACGTCTTGTAAGTCGACAACGTCTTGTAGCTACACACATGAAAAAGTATGACGTCATAGTAACGTTACAAACCGCAGTAATATTCCAAATGGAGGAGCCTGCGTGCGAGAGAGCGTCAGAAGCAGTCTCTTTTTTCTATCGGGCTATGCGTTCATATATCAATTATAAATCCATGGCCCATCGGAGTGGAGGAGGAAAGGCGGACAACGCATTATATATCACTATAATATATATAACGCACTATGATAGGTGCTGACTATTCATTGCAATGGATTACAGAGGCAAACTATCCCTCTGCATCATTACTGCGTACCAATTGATAGGAAAGTGACGTGCGCGCCCACATGTCATAAAACTGTTAATTTAATTTATCTACTAGTTATTTTACGTGAACGTAATTTATATATGCTATATACAAACGCATGATGCAACCTTTTTTTTTGACGCGTGGAAACGCAATTCCGCGCCTTCATTGGCCCTGGGAGGGGTCCAGTAGTGTGTTGGGCTCGCGGCACGTTATATATTACCGAATACCCACAAAAACCACCACGAGTGCCACCAGTGCCGCCTTTGATGAGGTGCCCCGGAACAATAAATCATCAGGGCACCTCGACGGCAAGTCAGCCCCCGAAGAAACCGACGCCACAGATGGTGTTGTCCCGCACCACAGGACAACCCCACCGACTTTGGGACAGTGCAATGGGGTGAGGTTCCCATCCTCGCCCCTTGCTCCGTGCGCAAAAGCGCCACCACCTTTTGCTCTTTTCTCCCCTTTTCTTATAAGAGGGGCACAAAGAGCGGCACCTCCTCCTGCTCTTTAGTCCCCTCTTCTTATAGGAGGGGTACTAAAAGCCGCCATCTCCTCGGTTCAATTGGCTTCGCCCAAGGTGTCTCGGATAACCCCAGGCTACTGAACCCCACCGCCACGACAAGGCCTGAACCATGTTAGAGACGCGTGATGCAACCTTATCCCATACGCCTCAAGCGTCCACTGACCCCGGGGTTGCCGACTCCCATGTCTACAGCAATGTTCTCGCAGAATTGTTCCTTAACGACAAGCCTACCTAATCATACACATGTGGTGACATTGTCTACGGAACAGATCGGTTGATTGTAGATCAGGTGGTCGAAAATACTGAATATTTTTATCCCTATTAACTTAGCTATAACTTTATGACAACAGAACACAATTATCATATATTTATTTATGTACTTACATATGCGTGTGAGTATGTAGATGTATGTATATGCGTGTGTATGCATGTGTATGCGTATGTATGCATGTATGTGTATATGTAATATGTTTCATGTTAATTTTATATTGCCAGTAGTATTTGAACGTGTCAGGTGTCATTGCCTGCCGTCTTAACCCTGGGAGGTCACTGAAAATCGGTGGCGGTGAATCTGAATTCTCCATCGCATGCCGAGGGACATCCCATTCTATGCTCCTAACACCGCATTGCTGTGCAGATACCATTTAGTAACACCGAAGTGTATTTCTTTTTTTTTATTATGTATGCGTTTACCTTGTCTGCGGTGTTGTGAAGTGGAGAATAAATATATTTCTATTTCATTTGCATAAATATTAAGATCGTCTATAGTTATCAAAAGAATCCGACTTAGTTCGTCTTTATAACATAAAAATAATTAAAGAACCGTTACCGCGTGATATTATGTATGTAAGCCGACTTACAATATTTTTTATGTATACAAAAAGAAAAGACCTTTCAGCCCCAATGGATTGTAACAAAGTACTTTCATTGCATCAAACAATAAATTGTAATAGCTCGGTACACTCGAGTAGATGTTAAACCAGATAAAAAAACCTTGACATTTTATAATTATAACATATCGTAATGTCGCGAAGTACCTTTGGCCTTTGACAAAGTTGATTTGGACTTGTATAAAACAAGCGAATGTTATTAATAGAAAAATGCTTATTTTCAAAAAAGGAATACATGAAACTCAAGGGATTAAAGTCTTATTTAATCGTGAATATGGTATATAATAATAATAATAATTATAATACATGTGGACTTATCAAACCACGTCAGCCTAGCCCTGTGCTAAGTACCGTAAGAACTTGTGTTACGGGCACTAGACAACGAAAATATAATATTTCTTTTTTATAAATTTAAGAGATTGTATAATACTTCATATTTTTATTATAGAAATACTTATAATACATAGTTAAATATCCATGACCTGGGCGGAATTAGAACCAGAAAGTTAGGAAGAGGTAGTGCCATGTTGCAGAGGAACAGGTAGTGCTATGCATGGTGCATGAACACTACATCATCCTATGCAATGAGGTACCCCTCGCTCACATAATACCGCAGTAAAGTGATATCCTCAGTGTCGCGCTTCACGCTTTTTGTGAGTAGCCGGTGGCCCATTGACCCCCCAAAAGAAGGGTAACGCATCGAACGTCCACAGTAATGATGTGGACGTTCATGGGCGTCGGTAGTCGTAAAAAGGCTCCGATTGCTCGTTTGCCCCTTTATTCTATAAAAAGAACCCAGCGACCTCTGGTGCAACATACACGATTATCCGAATATATTACTACTGCGCCAGTCAGTCTCAGTATAAAGATTCTCATAAATATAGCTATTGTTAAAAAATATGTTTTTTCAAATAAACTTCTAGTTCCAGAGATTAGGGCCTTCATTAAATCAAAAAGCTTTATTATACTTATATAGCATGTTCATGGAAAACTATATTTAACAGCACGGTTGACTTACGATCACTAGCATATAGATAGTCCTAATTATGTTAATAATCTGCCCGGCTCCGGCCGTGCAAACCGGAGCCGGCCTGCTGGTTTCAGTACTAAAATGTTGCTTAAGTCTTGTCCACTAAACTCCCCCATTTTTCCCAGAAATGACCATAAACATGGGCAGAGCCGTTCCTGAAAATTCCCCGTATAAACCAAATTACAAACACTTACAGAACTGTTGTTTAGGTATTTGTATCATACAAATAACACACCACTCTGGAGAAAATGGAAATCACAGACATACACTTCAATTTTATTGACGTATACATAGTTTATATATTAATAAAAAATAATATTATAACATTAATAGAATTTAAGACAAAAGTCTTTAACCGGTGCGTTCTCCGCGTGATGACCTACGGGGCCGAAACTTGGCCTCTTAATTTAGGACTGGTCCGCAAGTTTGCGGTAGCTCAGCAGGCTATTGAACGTGCTATGTTGGGTGTTTCTCTGTCCGGCAGAATTCATAAAGAAGTTATAAGGCAAAGAACTAAATTATCAGGTATCAGGCGAGGAACAAGCTGGCTGAAGTGGCAATGGGCTGGTCACACACTCAGAAGAACAGATGGCAGGTGGGCCAGTAAGGTTCCGAATTGGAGACCGCGTAAGGAAAACGAAGTGTGGTTGACGGTTCACCAGGTGGGAAGACAATCTCCGTGCAGTACCTGCTTTGGGTTGGATGCGAGTAGCAGGAGATCTCTCGTCTTGCCGTTCATTTTGAGAGGCCTACGTCCAGCAGTGGACCGATAAGGGCTGATAATGATGATGATAATAATATTTAATTACTCACCTCTACTACACCTCTGTTGTCGCTGTCGCTATCTTCTTGTATTAATAAAGTATATTTCTTACCATTATCCCATATTATTTATATAGTATTGTTCGTATGTTTGCATGTACTTATGTATAAACGTTACTAATATTGATGTGCATACATATATGTATATTGTGTATGTGTGTGTTTTTAGAAATCGTGCGTTCTTATTATTCTTATATGTCGCATCCACATTATTTAGATCGTTATTGCCGGTTGACATTGCGTGGGCGTACGTGTGTAACGTGCGAAATGACTCTCGACTAGACACAGGTAATTTCACTACCCTTTTGTTTACAATTTTAATTTTGTAGATACTAAAATTATCGAAATACAAATAATGAAAATGGAGAGACAGTTCCGTGACGTCCGCGTGGTAGCAGTGCGTAACAAAACGTGTGTCGTGCCACGGCTCAGCCCAGACGCATCTTTAACATTAATTCAATAATAATATAATATAATTTCTAATTATAAATATAATAATATAATTTCTAATTATAGCCAATAACTTTAGACAGGAAGGATCATAAAAGGCTCAGTAGCCTGGTGTGAACCCAGACACCTTAAGTATCTTTTAAGAAAAGAGGATCGAAGAGCAGGAGCAGAAGGCGTTTTTGTGGGGCAAGGGGAGGGGATGGGAACCTCACTCCAATGCACTGTCCCAAAGTTGGTGCGGTTGTCCTGTGGTGCGGGGCAACCCTTCTGTGGAAGTGGCTTTGGTCTCTTATGGGATTGGCAAGTCGTCAAGTTGGCGAGATTTATAGTTCCAGAGTACCTCACCTATGGTGGTACTGATGGTATTCGCGGTTGTTTTAGTTTAACTTCACCGGACTCCACCCAGGGCCAGGGTGGAGACGCGTAATAGCTTTCCGCCGCGTCAACAAAAAAGGTAGGTCCATAAAAGTTCGATACAATCAATTTTGGAGCGAGCGTATTTTGTTGGAATATTGTAACGCATAGAATTCGACTTCTCCATGTGCAAAATTAAGGGATTTAAAGTTGTTATATGCGTTCAAGAAGCATAAGTTTTTGCTTATGCAAAAGAACAAACGTGTCACCAAATTTTGTAGTCATTCTGGAGCCTCGATTAGAAATCCAAAGTGCAAGACGTTGAAGGTTTGTATTTATGAATGAGTGTGTGTCTCTCTTTCACGCAAAGGGTACTGAATGTATTCTAATGAAAGTCTGCAATAACATACACGTGGCTTATGATACATCACAACAACAAATAGGCTATAAAATAAAATATTGAGTGAATATGTGCACAGACGGAGTCGAGAGCGTAGTTTATACTACTACTATACTATAATCTAATAATAAATAGGAGTACCATCTTGCAGTAGCCGTAATGAACGAATAGCAGGGGATTGGTGGTCTTGGGGGTTCGTGCAGTCCCTAGGAACTGAAAAAGGACGTCCAGTTAAACCCTTAAGGGATTGATGCCACCTCTTTATAGGAGTTGTACCCGCATAATCTTAGAAATATAGAGCTGTAGCGAAGTTGTCTTCTTGTCAGAGGAATAAAAGGAGTTGCCGCTCGGATTTGTTGACTTCATGTAAGATCTGGTGTGACCTTAGGCTACTGAGTGCCACTGCCACGACCATGAAAGATTTTCTTCTAATACGACATAGGCGCTATGACTATGATGATGTATTTATTTATATAAGTAATGCTTAGACTGGCTCGTGGTCTAGTAGTAAACATGGTCAATCACAGTCGTGAAGTCCTGTGTTCAAGTCCCGGGTCGGAACAATGTGTTATTGGGAGTCTTCAATTTCTAATAACAGTCCGGAGTCAGGGAGTTGGCGTTGTTACACCCTCATGTCTCGGAGCGCTGACCAGTCGGTCCTGCGCCTGATTTCTCTCCGGTCGTGTCGGATCGCTGTTCCACCGGAACATGGAGAATGAGGGAACAGGGAGTACACTTGTGCCTGCGCACACACTTGTGGACTACGATACGTCCTGCGCATTTGACTAGTCTCCGTAAATTTGGCTAGAACGACACTATCATTATTTTAACTACGGAACATATCATAGAGATTGGTTAAGGAAGTCAATCTTTGGTCATGGATGCAATATAGCTGTAGTTTACTATATTATTGATGTCTATGTTACGAGCTCGTATTGTTTTTTGCTGGTTATTTGTTATCTGAGCTGTAGGATGATCAATTTGGTCCGCAGATACCAGGCTATCATGAATTGTGTGGACGCAGATTTCCCAATATTGAGATTGCGTTACTCGATGAATACTACCGTGCGATTTATGAACACTTGGTGTTTGCATTTGTAGCTGTTTGCATAATGATTCACTGTCGGAGTGTCTTCGATTCTTCATAATAGTTAAGTAGGATATAGTTGCTTAGTTGCTTCATTGTGGATGAAATGGACAGTGCACTAGTGAGCAATTTCTCGCAATGACGCTAAAAGTGTTCAGGGAAAGAGGTCAAAATAGGGGCTACCACAATAGAAATTGAGTGGTTAACAAATTCGGAGTTATGTTTTTCATGGATTCCAGTACTATTATCGAAATATTTAAACTAAGCCGTTTTTTATACTATCCTGTATACTTAATTCTGTACATAATTTATTAATTTTAGGAAGTGGTAGTGCCTTGTTGCATAGGAGGAAGTAGTGCCATAGTATGGCACTAGAACCTCCTATGCAACGGAATTGGGCTGGCACGACCGGGGAAGTGCCTCTCGCTCACTTTATACCGGCGTGAAGTGACATCTTCAGTGTTTCGTGCGGTTTGTGAGTAGCCGGTAGCCCATTGCGGGGGGGTGGGGTGGGGTGGGGGGAGAGCAACACA
>JAFELO010000176.1:472468-497862 GCA_017140195.1 Eumaeus atala
GGGGGGGGGGGGGGGGGGGGGAGAGCAACACATCGGCATAGTAATTATGTGGATGATCATTTGCGCTGTTTGTCGTAGAAAAGGCCACAATCGCTCGTTGGCCCCCATATTGTATCTTAAAAGTGTAAAATAGCAAAACATGAAGTTATATTAAATTACAGAATATCACTCCCACCGAAACGACGTAGGCTATATTATATAAGTTATTTCTAAGTCCCATGGCCAATGATATTCCTTATTTTCTGACTGCTTCATCGTTACTATGAGTCACGATGGGCTACGGTCTAGGTAAGATTGTGGTCCATAGGGTGATAGATGTTCCATTTCATCCTATATTCCAAGCTGTGTTCCTCCCCCATAGAGCGCCATAGGTCACGGTCACGACCCACTTGGATCCTGCGACGCACCGCTTTAGGCAAGTCCATATGTAAAGTAAATAAATTAGTCAGTTAAACTAAAGTAAAAAGTAAAAATTTATTTTCAAATATTACGCGTTGAAAAAATTATGAATGTTTGTGTACAAGGTGTACATTTTGACACTAGACTGAAATTTTCAGCTTGAGAATAAACGTGATTCTGAAGACAAAGAGACGCAAAGGCTTTTAGCGCGATATAACGTATTGCGTTACGCTGAGCGCAAGTTGTTTCACATATTTTCCATGCAATTGTCCATGTTTCTTATGCTCCAAAAATATGCTTTTTTCTTGTTTACGCTACAACCCAGTCACTCGTCAAGTCAGACAACACAATCACACTTGTTCGTCTACGAACAAACCGAACGACACTACGACAACGAATAAACTGTGAGACTACGTGCGGTTGTTAATACGTTCAGAGGGTGAATGGGGTATTGGTCCGACGGTCATGATCCTGTGATTTTTAGATACCTTCGACGTCAGATTCAGGGGATGAGGGGACCCCCTCGGTATCTCTAATAATAGTTGCATTAGGTATTATAAATATTCTAATATCGGATGCATCTCTCCCATCTGCGGGAGAGTGAAGAGTCGGACCCCATATTTGGCCCCTAAACCTAAAGTCGCCCGACTAGCACTCATAATAATCCGATGATGCTGTATTGAGCTCCAGTCCAATTATTCACTCTATCCATATCACTGCAACATTTAAAAAAAATCATTTTTAAAATTCCTTAACATTTTTGTGACTGTTCGACCGAATGTAATGAGTACGAGAAAACCGCATCATATTATTTGAGAGTGTAGTGTTTGGCATAATGAGAGCGGCATATTGTGGCGACCTCGTGGACAGCGTGGGTAACTTCCGTGCATTTAAAAGGTTTTGTCATCACTATAATTGGAAACATACGATTTTAGCTCAGACACAACAACAGCTCAAATGATAACAAATTAAATGTAGTCATCGAACAAGATTTTCCTTGCGGGTGCTAAGACAGTTTTAGCTTTTACCCTCGGGCTCCCTGCGATATTATTTATCTATGGGTTCATAATTGATGCCGCTGTTGATCCTGGCGACATGGCAGTAACAGAGGTTGGGAATGTGTTGTCAGCCAAGTCCGTTAAAAGATCACTTCAATAAAAAGCGAATTATATAGAATATTGCTGCTGAAAATTGCTCACATATTTCATAACCGAAGATAAGCAATTTCCAGTAGCTAATGATTGATCCACGAACGATTATTGATATCGGATAATGTATTATGTAAGCCGTCGGTGATCAAAATTTATAATTACCTCGCGCAATTTCGTAATTAGAATGTGAAATGTAATTATCAGTTTAGTGGCTATTCGATACATAATCAAAATTAATTGGGATTATTGTACAATTATTAGAAAGGGGTAGTGCCATGCTACGTAGCAGAATGTAGTGTCATGCACTATGCATGGCACTACCTCCTCCTATGCAACGGAATTCGACCGGCGCGACCGGGGAGGAACCTCTCACTCACGTAATACCGCAGTAAATTTACATCTTCAGTGTCGCGTTTCGTGTGAGTATCCGCTGGCCCAATGGTGGGGGGGAGGTGGTAGTGGGAATACATCGGCATTTTAATGATGTGAGGTCGGTAGTCGTAGAAAAGGCCCGTTTGCCCCCTATTCTGTAAAAAACCGTGTATAGTTAAGCAAAACCATATATCATTCTATTTTATGGAAAATATGAGCAATTGGATCCTTCTTCGTAAGTTCCATTAGAGGGGAGGCACATTTTAGGGGAGGAGAAAGGAAAGACAACGAATTTTACGACCGGCTCAGTTGGCAACGTGGCGGACAGTCCGCGTGTTACGCCAGAGGTCGCGGTTTCGAATGCCGTCTTGGTCACGGATGTTTATATATGTGTTTCTATAATAAAAAATTTAAATATATAAAACGTCTTTAATTTTTAAGACATATTAAATCTATTGTCCGTTGTCTAGTATATGTAATACAAGTCCTTACGGTACTTAGCACAGGACCTGGCTAACGTGGTGTGGTAAGTCCACAGATATTATTATTATTATCATCTATCCGCGGTCTATGCGTAGTTCGAGACGACAGATTATATAATTATGTCAGAATACACACGTACACATAAATATTTATTCCATTAATATATTCTGTACACTTCAATAACAACACATTCTCACGTTCCCTAATAGCACAGGCAGAATGAATGGTGTCCCACATATCACGATACCTACATACCTGCCTTGCCTCTTCCACATTCATTACGCACTACACACAGACACGCCGGTTGCGAAGACTCTTGACACCGGTCACTACCCGATCATTCTTATCATGAGGTCACCTCTTAATCTTTGACACAGCTGCGCGAAATAGATATTTGGTGCTCCTGTTGAACCACGTCCTGAGATGTCTGAGCGATAGGGTTCTTCTTCTGCTAGGTGGTCTTCTGCCTTAGATTCTCCCTTATAATATGTTGTAGCATAATAATTTAAAGGGGCTGATACTAATCGTTGCGCATTATATGACAAAAATAATGTAGTTTTCGGCGTTTTACAGTATTTAAAAGCTCAGATTTTGTGTTGACTAACTGCAACACCATTTTGTTCGTGACTATATCTGTCAACGATATCTTCATAATTCTTCTGTAAACCCACACTTCAAATGCTTCTAAGCGATCGCTCATTTTCTTAGTCAGTGTCCATGATTCGAGGCCATACAGAAGAACTGAAAACGCACCCTTGTAGAGACATTCATTTACAGAGAATTTTCAGTTACAGTTTCCGTTCTGGTTACAGAGAATGTTTCATGAATGCGCTGCGAACTTGTTCTATCCTGCACTTGATCTTTAAGCTGTGGTCAATATGACCGTCGATAATATATCCTAAATATCTATATGAATGTACTCTCTGTACCACTTCGTTTTCACGAATAGAGACGGCGTTGAAGAGAAAGATGACTTCCCGACAATCATGATTTTGGTTATTTAATTTGGTCCTATATAATATTATGTTGAGACCATATCTCCCGCTAACCAAACCGACACGTCGAAGTCTGCCTGTAAGTCTTCGCAACTAGAAGCTATTAAAATCATCTGCATACCTGAGGTTATAAATTAGATTACCAATAACCATAATACCTTCTTTAGCGTTTTCAAAGGTTTCTGTAAATATTGCTTCTGCGTATATATTAAACAAAAGCGGCGATAAAATACACCCCTGAGGTACACCTCGCTTGATTTTAATGTCATCTGATGATGCTTGGCCGATTCGTACTAGCGCTTTCTGTTGCCAATAGAGGTTCTTAATTATCGATATAACAGTCTGATCTATAACTATGTGACATAGAATTTGCATTAGTTTTTCGTACTGAACTTTATCAAAAGCTTTTTCATAATATATGAAACAAACGTATACTGAATTATTCATATCGCAGCAACGTTGCAATAGCACCTGGTATCCAAAAAGTGCGACACGCGATCCAAAATCATTTCAGAATCCAAACCGAGTGTTTGAAAGATTTTCTTCCACTTCTCGATATATTCTATTGTGGATTCTCTTCAGGAAAATTTTCAAAATATGACTCATTGATAATTAATTAATAATCATAAGTGCAATGAATACAGTCCTGTATTCATTGCACTTCTTGGCGTTACTACTTTTTGGAAGAATTGCGAAAGTGGAATGCAGCCAGTCTTGCGGAATAACACCAGTGTCGCATATGGCATTAAATAATCGCACAACAATCGGTATAATTTCCTCCATCAGCAGAATACATCCTCCTATGCAACGGAATAGGGCCCGCACAACCGGGGAAGTACCTCTCGCTCACTTAATACCTGCGTAAAGTGACAGCGCATATCATTAGTATGAAAATATAGATATAAGTAAAGGTTTACAAGAATCTAATGTGTACCATTACCTATACTCGTGGCACTAACTAAATTGGCATTCACTGGATATCAGCACCTCTCCTTGCTTGTCAGACGCTCAAACAAAAAACTAACGTGAAGTAAACAATGTGTTATGCATGCGCATGTGTGATCCTCGTCCGGATCGCAGGACACGCAGTCCCTAGTCCGCTTGGTGGATCACGGGGGGGGGGGGGGTGAGTTCACGCGGATAAGGTCTCCCGTCAGGTGGCCGCGCGGGCTTTTTTCTTTCTTTCTCACATTGAACTAGAAGTCGTTTGATAATCTGTTGTATTGAGCTAGAGTAGTCGTGCCGCATTCGACCGCAATGCAGCCAAGGACCTGTTGCCAAACGCAAATGAAACTAATATACAGAAAGTCGTCAGACTCTTACCATTCATAATAATCAAATGGACAAATTGAGTGGCAACTGGCAAGTTCGCTCACGTGAAGAAATGTTCGCGCCAAATCGATTGGATGCCACCAATTTGCACTCGTCGGAGGCTCATTTCCCCTTGGGCCGTGCGTGAACCATGACTTGCATAACGCTGTGCTAGTCGAGGTGTTACAGTTGTTGCCATCATCATTCTGATATCGGTGTAGACCGCCCTAGTTGTTCCATGCTCGTGACGGTGTCATCGCTGTCCGGTAGACAGTTCAAGCTGTATGCAAGTAGCAGATCAGCTTCACTGAAATTGCCCAAAAGTGAAATTTAAGGCCTACTAAATGATATTAACGTAGCTAAATTTAACCAACGGCAGCTACAGAGATCAGTAATCTGCGAATTGCATATAAGTATAATATTGTATATATATATAATTTATTTTTCATCTGGTAAACAAATATAACTACTCACAAGAGGCATGAAACACGACACGTCGTCGGTCGCGGTCGTATCAGTCAATGGTCTAAGCAAGGCTGCACATGTAAATATAGAGTTTTGCTGAGTAGACATGGGGACCCTGGCATACGTTTCGCCAATCTCCTGCTATGATTGGACCGAAAATACCGAAGAGTTAGTACGTGTGGCGGCTCGCGGAGACTGACGGACTATTTCCTCGCGGAATCATTACGAGACTTCATTAATAATAACGATCTTCATACGTGTCGTAGATTATTCTAGAATGTTGCGTTCATTTATTCCAATAAATATATTATAACGCACTGCAATTTTAAGAGCAAACTTAAGCTACTGTAAATAATTCATCATGATGTCTGCACAATTTCACCACCTCTACATGGAGAGTGGGTATTTTGACATTTTATCGGTTTCATTTTGTAGTGTATGCTTCAGAAATACGAAGTCTTATTCCACCATCTTCATCCAACCCGATGCTCATATAGTCGCCACCACCGCAGAGTAGCAAATCCATTGTGTCTTGTTGCTGATAGATCCGGGGCGCCTCAGATTTGATGGCCGATGGCAACCGGGGGGCTTTAGCGGGTTTTTAGTTCATCTGCGATTCCACATTCCCCATTTAATCCCACCCAGGACCGACGTCAGTGAGACAGTACATTTCCTTGCAAATGCACAAAAAATAAATAAATTGAGAAGCATGCGGCTAAAAGATTTCATCATACCTACAGCAAAAATATGGATTTCATTGCTAGAGTTTGTGCTTAATGGCACATATCTTCAACTGTATAAGGCTGAAAGTATAACTTGGAGCTATTCGAATACATAATAAGAAGTTAACTTCCAAGGCAAAGTTTTAGGTAAGCATGATGCGACCTCGGACAATTTATCATCAGGCGAGACAATACGTAAACGCAAGTCATAAATCAACCTGGGTTACATATACTACTTCTTATAGATATAGTTTCCGCAGCCGAAACTCGGCTGCAAGTTGTGTGATTACATGGTATCACCGCCATGTGCCCGTTAAATACAGGAGTGAAGCTCGCGTGCGTCGGTGACGTTTCAGTTACACCAGCAATAAATAGTTCACTTCGCCAGTCACGAAGTCGTTGAAATATTACTTGATTGCCCACAATTCTGGCATGAACAACTGGCAATAACTTTATACCTTCTAAATTTGAATTTTTAGTACCCAATCAATACGTCAGTTGCCATTTTGTAGATCCCGTGATAACGGCGCAAATTGATATTATGGTGCCACGTTTCACGTAGCTTGTGTGTTTCTAGAGGCCTAGCCTACTAGAGAGGGAGGCACCACGTCTGTATAAAAATATGTTGATGTCTAAGGTTGTTGGTCACTAAAATATGTTGATGTCTAAGGTTGTTGGTCACTAAAAATATGTTGATGTCTAAGGTTGTTGGTCACTAAAAGGATCTATGTGCTCACTGGTATCCTTATGCTTTAGATATGAGCCATGCAAGATGCAGCAATGCGTATACATCTCATTCCGGCCCTATTATAATACAATACTGCGTTGACACCAAGAAAAACTCTGAAGGGAATATCAGCCAACATTATCCGATTAATTAAAACCATCAACGTAATTAGAACGATTAATTATAACATGAGATTGAAGAAGTTACGTGATGTAATTTAAATTAATTTCTCACTCGTAATTACTTTCATAATATTTAGGGTATCCATTTGATTTATAAACAGCGATATTTTGAAGAGTATATATGTTTAGACTAGAAGAGCTCTGGATTTCACCCCCGTAGGCTAGACATTAGGGGTAGGATATGCAAAAACACGGTACATGTATCTTGCATGTAGAGAAATATTTTTTCAAATCCGATCTGTAGTTCAAGCGTGTTCAAACATACACGCAAACTTTTTTCTAAGTAAAGGTACTGCCATGCTGCACAGGATTAGGTAGTGCCATGCATGGTGCATGACACTACATCCTTCTATGCAACGGAATCGGACCAGCACGAATGGGGAGGTATCTCTCGCTCACAATACCGTCGTAAGGTGACACCTTCTGTGTCACATTTCGTGCGGTTTGTGAGTAGCCGGTGGCCAATTAGGAGGCGGAAGGAAGGCAACGCATCGGCATAGTAATTATGTGAATGTTCGTGGGCGTCGGTAGTTGTAGAAAGGCTCCGATTTCTCGTTTGCCCCTATTCTATTAAAAAATCTTTATTATATTATACATGGCTCATCGAATAATGGACGAAAAAATATTAGTCTGCCCTCCAAAAATACAAAGGAATTTTAAAATAGTCGTGACGTGTAAAGGTCATTGTTTTCGTAGTTTACGAACTCAGCTGTCAGCGGGTACCGCTGGCTCCAGGTCGCCGGTCGCTGTAATTACATCAGCAGCCGTTGGCACTGCAGAGCTGCCACCTTGGGTGGACGCCAACTACGAGTGGCGGAAGATCCATCATTAATAGTAATGAGTCCCTATGGTTTAGTGATCAGAAGGTCATAGGTTCAATTCGACCGGATTGACAATATAAGACTGGTGATAGTGATTTTTAGGGTAGTTGTCTGCTTGTGGAAATCATATTAAAAATTACATCCCGCTGACTTATTTTCGCCCGTTCTTTCCGAGTCTACTGTCGGCAAAGCTATTGCATTTGCTATAACAGTTCATCGTCGTGACATGCCTTGTGTGCAAGTGTCATCGGTAGTGAAGACTCGTGTCTCCTACTTTTAGGAGACAGAAAAACGAAAAGCGACACTGAAGATGTCATTTTACGGCAGTATTATGTGAGCGAGAGGTACCTCCCCAGTTGCGCCGGCCCAATTCCTTTGCATGGGAAGGTATAGTGTCATGCACCATACATGGCATCACTTGATCCTATGCAAAGGATGGCTACCTCTTCCTGGTTGATTTATTTTCCAGTCAAATTGCTAACCAGGGCTTTAATAGGTGGTGAAACAGGCTCCTAATATTAGAAATAAGATTACTTAATTTTAGACCGTGGTCCATAGAAATTGACATGTTGTAAGAATTTTGTTTAAAAATTATTAAATGTAAACCAAAATTAACCAAATGGTAGCCGGTAGTATGTGGGGAACTCAACCAATACTGAAATTAAATTCCCCCATATGAAATATTATGACGCGCCTCAGTCGAGTGAGGGAGATGCATTAAGAGTAGTAGCCTCAGGAAATTCGCATTTTGAGACATTTATACCGATGAAAATAGGGGATTTTTAAATGATGAGTAAATAAATTTATGGAACCATCATACTTTTAATAACTCCAAGTAACAAACATATATAACAACATCCTGTCTATCTAAATATATGTAGATAGCCTATATATATTTAGATATATATATTGTAGGATAGTATCCTACAGGATGGGCTTTATATAGTACACACACATTAAAGCCTATACCTTCCTCAATAAATGAATTATTCGGCAAAAAAATAACAATTTGGGCCAGTAGTTCCTGAGGTTATTGAGCTCAAACAAAGTAAATCTTCAGCTTTATATTATTAGGATAGATAGTGTCGTCCTTTTTTTTTTGATGACGAAGGGTAATGCATTTACGCATGATACCTGGGAGCCTGGGTAGACCCCCAGACCTATGTTGGACTCGGCCATTGAGTAGCAATACAAACTAAACCCCTACGGCCATCAGCCGCTATAAGTGGAGGGTCTCGGATCTGCAGACAACAGGACCCCTCCAGCGACAGGCTGGCCTCGGCGAAAAGGCCAGACTTCACCTCCTCGGAGACTGTCCGGCTACTTTTAGACAGTCCCCACGACGCCGTGTCATTGGAAGTGGACCGGGTTCCCATCCCGGCCCGACACGGAACACAGGGGCACCACTGAAGGCGCTGCAAATAGCGCCTCCTTCGCACCCCCATTCGTCGTCAGCGGGGGGAGGCCGCGTCGGCAGCCTCCTCTCTCACCCGCTCGTCGGCTTCCTTCTGGGACATGACGGTCTCGCAGAAGGAAGCCATCGCCTTGTAGGACTCGTCGCTGCCGAGCATCGCGAGGATCATGCTCGACTTTGACAAGTCCCCTCCGGCAACTGATGTCAGATTGTGACGCAGCGCCGCCCGTCTTGGGCACACGTCGAGGGTGTGCTGGGCCGAGTCCACTGCCGCGAAACAATCGTGACATCGAGTCGTCGGTTCACGAGATAGGGAGGCACCCTGAAGAATTTCAGTGCCTCCCGTATCACGCTGTGCGGGAGGCTATTGAAATTGATTGAAAGCGTTCGCGATGTCCAACGACACCGCGACCACCACCTCCCCCATGCGTTCCGCCTCACCCGTCACTGCCCGCAGGCGCTTGAGGGCATCGATGGCCGACCGGCGCGCTCGGAACCCGAACTGCGACTCTGAGAGTCCGGGTCCCGCGCCCTCCTCCAGATGCTGAACGAGACGGGAAGCCAGAATCCGTTCTAAGGCTTTCCCAGTCTCGTTCAGCAGCACCACCGGTCGAACCGCCGAAGCCGAGTACATGGGCCGCCCTGCCTTTGGAAGTAGGCAGAGCCGACCCTCCTTCCATGCCCCCTGGAATGACTAGACCGCAGGCAGCGGTCAAAAGTTTCCCGGAGGCTATCCCCGAGGTGCACGAGAGAGATCGCCAGCACTCTCCCGTGCACCCCGTCTGGCCCCGGTTCCCCTTTTCTTACTCTGGAGGCGAGTAACAATCCTCTCCATTTCAGCCTCCGTGACGGGTGGCGGAACACCCTCCTCCTCGTCCGACGTCTGCCGAGCCATCCAGGGGGCCGTGAAGCCGACGGGTGTGTCGGGGAACAATTCCCCGACGATCCTCCCCAGTTGGTCCGGCTGGAGCGTCTCCGTGATGGGGGCCGACGGGGCGCGGAGCTTGTTCCGCGCCCATTTGTACGGTCGGCCCCAGGGATCCCTCTCGAGATCCCTTACGAGCTCCAGCTGGGCCTCCTCCTTGGCTCGGCAAATGGCCTGCTGCAGGATCTTCACTTTCTCTACGTAGATCCTGCGCAGCCTGTCGTCCCTTTCGACGTCCTGGGGTCGTCTCCGCCTGCTCCGGGTATACTGCCTCCTGGCCCCCGAACGCGTCGCAGAGCCGACCAGCCGCCTCGTCCACCCCTAACTCCGACAGCGGCGGGAGACTCCAACGGCCGACGATGGCGGCCTCCTCTGCCAGTTCCTGGTTGAGCCTAGTGAGAGCCCAACGCGGAAACCGGCTCTTCCCCCTGGACGACGACGACGTTGACGTCGGACGAACGGAGGTCGGAGACACCTCGAACCGTATATAGCGGTGGTCCGAGAGCGTCTCAACCTCCGTTTCCACCCTCCACCCCTCCACTCTGCGCGCGATGGCCGGCGTGGCGAAAGTGACGTCCACCACGGCACCTCCCGACCATCGCACGCACGTCTGGACTGTCCCAATATTGAGGTGGGACAGTCCGGCAGCTACCGCCCACTTCTCCACCTCCCTCCCTTTCGGGTTCGTGACCGGGTTACCCCATGCCGTGAACTTGGCATTGAGGTCCCCGGCCACGAACACCTGGAAGGGGGCTAGCTGCCCTACCAGCGGCCCCAGAACTTCGAGAAACCGTTCCAGGGCCGCCAGATTGCGGTTCGGAGAGATGTAGACCCCTACGAACGCCACTTCTCCCCGAATCGCCGCCACGTACCCGCGGCCCCTCGTTTCGACTACGAGGGGGGGGGGGGTGGTTCCAGGCCGCACCACGATCGCCACCGAGCCGTCGGGGTCCCCAGCCCAGCTTGGACCGGAGGGCACGGCGTACGGCTCGGCCACAATCGCGACGTATATCGCCCACTCCGCCATGGACTGCAGGAAAAGGTCCTGAGCCCTGGCGGAGTGGTTGACGTTCGCCTGGAGGACGCTGAGATGGCGTGGCATATTCGGCCATCTCTACGTCCGACCCCGAACGATTCTCTCTCTCTCTCCCGTGCTGGACGGGGGGCTTGCAGGACATGCCCCCCATGACGTGGCCCGCCGACCTGCCGGCGTCCGCGCGCACCGCGCAATGCGCGGAGGCCGAACACCCTCCGGCCTTGTGGCCGGGCTGACCGCAGCGGTAGCACAGATTGTACCGCTGTAGTCTGTTCTTAGATACTTCTTCTTAGACGAGTCTGATTGGCTGTTAGATATTTAATTTGTGAGATTAATGCGCTGCTTCTTATTAAACTCAACGATCGCAAAGTCATATTTATTATGAACACAAAACGCCATCTTACATAGTGAATGTTTAAAAGCAGCCGTGATGAATGAAGTCTGCGCCAAGGTTATGGCAGTGACCTCTAAACATGGAAGACTTGCCAACTTCGTGAAAGTTCCCGATGAATTATTTACATTCTGTTTCCGATAGACGAATGCGACTCCCTTGATGACAAAACGTTTATAGTAAATGATATAGATTTATTTGCAATAATGTAATTAATATATTTTATTACACACATTTTGTGCAATTAAAATTCTTTCTCTCCGTACGAAAATAATATACATAGCACGTTGCTTGCCTCAGCTGATTTTCAATGTATTACTTATTTTTTTAGGTATATGCTTAATGTCACTGTGTAATTTATATTGAGTTAATAACTCCACAGCTCTGACTGTTTCATAACATTTCAAAGACCAATATTACACTTATGCAGAACCTCTGCCGTGCCGTAGACATTGCCTAGCACTTGTCATGGTGTGATCCCCAGCTCAATCTTTTCTAGTGGCACGGGAGACAAATGAGCAATGAAAGCCGTTTAGGTCCATAAGTAAGTCAAATAAAACATTCTAGTGCTTAAAATTAACATCGGTAATGGTAATTTCTTTCGGAGTGAAACCTAAGTTTCTGAAATCTATGGCGATACATACCACTGCATTCCACTTGCCACGAATCTAGTTAGTCAAAGGTCCAGTGGCTAGCATGAATATACATCAAGTTTACCTATTACTGTACACTTTCCTATTACAAAATTACTTATCATAGAGGGTGGTATGTCACACCGCACAAACAATTCTTAGAATTTCATGAAAATGTAATTAATCATCTAATGGCCCACAGCCATCAGATATCCCTGTACATCAGATAAGCACACCGCGGGCCGGCGCTCGATCAGTCACGCCTGACAGCCGCCAGTAAGACGGACTCCGTCCCGCCGCCCCACACGGCCCGTAAACGCTTTGTAATGACGCATTACGTTACTGCTCAGGAAGAGGTAGTGCCATGCTGCATAGGAGGATGCATGATTTGTGAGTAACCGGTGGTCCATTGGGGCGGGGGGACAAAGGAGTACTACATCTCTTTCTGTTACATTCTAGACATTTTACATTCGTTTCACAGTTATTAATACCGTGCGTTGACCTCGATCGATGGAGTGTATTGCCACTTCCTTATGGAAATTCGTGATAAAATTTGACGAATAAAAACTATTTATTGAATATAATTTTTCCATTTATAGATAGATAGAAACAAAGTATATTTACAATCACAAGCAGCAGAATTACAAAGGTACAAAATTAAAGGAATGAAGAGCACAAAAATAGAAAAAAGAAAACTTTAATATATCACCTTTCTAACAATACGTGTATGTATATATACCGTGGCAACTCTAATGAGTAAATAATGGGGTGCCTCTGTTCCAGCACCAGCTGGTTCCACTGATATTCAGTTACCGTCCGTTGTGATGAGCGACTTAGGACCGGTTTGGACTTTTCATAATCAGGTCTACAAAAAAAATGTAAAGGAGTTCAACTCTAAATTATGTCACGGATTATGATAATTATATATAAAATATATATTATTATCAAAATATATATTTTCCACGATTTTCATTAATAGAATATGAACCAAGATTGATATGATGGAACGACATGTTATGGATTATATCCGTACCAACCTCGGCCATGATATCTATTTAGATATTGATCTGGAACTATTTACAACTTGCAGTATAGAGTCCAAGAGTTGTAGACTCGGTGTAAGTTTAAAGAGTCTTCATTTTGTTTTTGGTGTTCGCTTTTTCCTGTTGCGGCAAAATGTGTTTATTGATGTCCACAGCTGTTGGATGGAATTTCGTATTTCAAACTTCCATTATCAGAGAAGAATACCAACTATGATCTAACATTACATTGCAACACGAATCATTCCGTTTCATCCGGGGAGGCTACCTTTCGCTCGTATGACACCGCTTTGTTTTTAAAGTATAAACGAGTAATGGAAATCCTCTGACGAATAACGACGCCCATAGACATCAGAAATATAGTTATCTTGCAGATTGGTTGCCCACCATTCTTCCTTCCCTCCAATGGGCTACTGGCTACTCACAAATCACACGGAACCCGCAGCATATCTGTCACTTTACGGGGTCATGGGAGCGAGAGGTAACTTCCGGGGCGTGCGAACCCTATGGCACCACCTCTCGGTAATACTAGACACCATTTGTAACATTAAACTTGTTACTGATTTTATATTTACTAGGCATTCGTATATTCGTTTTCTCTACTTCTGAGACAGCAAACTGATCAATACTCTGATTGTATCCTCATGATATTGAAACCGACCGCCTCGGTTCTTTTAGATAATTTAATGCGAGAGCTCGCTAAAGCTTGTTAGAATTAAGGATCCACTCCGTTTCGTTGTCTCACAGAAATAAGGGCGGAATCGAATGTAATAAAGATTTTCACTTTCAAGTTCCATTCCAAATTAGAATTGCGCCTTATAAAAGTATCAATTTTACCTGATTTCTAGAGTCCGTAGTGATTTGATATTTTAGTTTACTCCTTATGAAAAATATTTAAATGAATTAATGTTTTGAAAAAATATGAAGATCGGGTAGATACCCATCGCATATGATAAAGGTATATTGCCACGTACCCTACGAACCACGGGGAGAGAGGAATCACGTCTACATATACACATATGCGTAGGTACTTGTTAAATACTAATACATAAGTTTACTAAATCGTAACATAGAAAGTATTTGATAAGATAATTGTCGATCATTAAGAGAATTTGTCACGTGAGGCGACTGAGTAATGATGATGAACCGAGTTCCTTGTTTTTCTTCACCCAATACGCATTAACAGAGGTACGCGCCGCGTAGCTGCGCGCTACGAGTGTCTCTACGCGTGACTTTATACGAGGTACAGAGCATCATGCACTTCGCAACTTTTTTTATAGATTAGGGGGCAGACGAGAAATTGGAGCTTATATACGACTACCGACGGTCATGAACATCCACATAATAACTAATCCGATGCGTTGCCCTCCTTTCCCACCCCCCAATGGGCCTCCGGCTATTCACAACCCACACGAAACTCGACACCGAGGATGCCACTTTACGGCGGTATTATGTGAGACAGTGACAGTGACGTGAGTTTTTTAATTTTCTTTTACCCAAGAAGTGCTGAATACTTCTTAAATACTTTTACTTCAAACTGGACAGAAAAAATTGATAATGATGTCCTTTGTTTGTCGTAATCTATAATTATGCCTACCCCGCTGGTGCCCGTGGGAGCGCGGCGAAGGCGCTATAAGCTTGTGCCGCCTCTCTGCCAGGTGCTGAATACCTGACTCCATGGCACGTCTCTGACGTCAGAGGTCGCTGACCTAGGTTGTCGCTTCCACTTTGAAGGAGTCCAGACTCATACGAGGAACTGAGCATCTGTCGAGGTGTCCTGTTGAGTGGGGTTTTAGTGGACATTCAGTTCCGCAAGTCCCACGCAGCCGATGGATCTCGCCGAAGACCGGTGGGAGTGTGAAGATAACTTTCCCATGAAACAAAAAAACATCTTAGCACTTGAATAAATAAATAATTTTTTTATACTATTTCCACAATTATTTATTTTTAATTTACATTTACGACCGGTTTCGACTTATCATCAACAGTTAAAAACATGTAAATATAAATTCAAAAATAAATAATTGCGGAAAAGTTATATAAAGTTTATTTATATATTCAAGTGTTGACATGAATTTCCATCATGCAGTAACAATACATTCAGTGAACAAACAAAACATCTATGTTTAGGCCGCAAAGTTGAGAACAATTATAAATTAGTGTTGAATAACCTGCGCTCACGAGTTCTCACTTAATATTACAACGTTTAATTAAGTCTATGTTTATATCAATATACAAATTCCATAATGTATTAGACTTTTCAAATGATTTGGGGAAAACGAGTTTGATAAGTATATTTGTATGGGTGTTTATAATCCTAAAATAATAGCTGTATCTATAGTTAAAGGTAATGCCATGGTGCATTGCAGTGTAATTGGGCCGGCACGGCAGTTGAGGTATCCCTCGCTCACCTCATACTAGCGTAAAATGACATGATAAGTAGCCGATGACCCATCGGGAGAGGAGGAGATGACCCATCGTCATAATTATGCGGATGTTTGTTAGTCGTACAAGTGTTCAGATGAAATATTTGGCGCTGTTGAAGCGTGACACTGTCGTGTTTTTGCAGCGTTATGTGACAGTCGATGAAACATGTATCGCTTACTATACTCCTAAAACAAAATAACAATCTAAGCAGTGGACTGAGAGCGGAAATCCTGCGCCGAAGAAAAAAAAAACGGTTTTGTCGGCCGGCAAAGTGATGGCAACTTTTACTTGGGATGCTCGAGGGATTATTTTAGTCGAATATTTGCAAAGAGGAAAAAAAATAAATGGGGAGTATTGTGCAAATAATCCGAAATAAACGGCCACATTTAGCCAAAAAGTAAGTTTATTCCACCACGACAATGCACCTGAGCACTCGTCAAGGGTTGCAGTTGCCAAACTCCATAATTTGTGGTTCAAATTACCGCATCCCACCTATTCCCCAGGTATGGCCCCTTATGATTTCAACTCTCAAGAAATGGTAAGGTGGCCCAAGATTTTCATCAAATATACGGATATAAAGGGGGGTTCGAGAAAACATCTCATCAAGCTGGTGTAACGGCATTGGAGAACTGCTGTATTAAATGTATCGAGGTAGAAGGAAACTACGTTAAATAATATATGCAATCCAATATATTGGGCCTCAATTCGCCGCTTCCACAGCATAAGTTCGGGCACGATATAAAAAAAGCACAAATATCGTATGGAAATTAAATTATATCAAACTAAATGATAATTTATTTGCGAAAACAACACTGCAATAAAAGAGAACAGTCAATATAAGATAGGAACAATATAGGTATTACAGAGGCATACACGAGAACAGAAAGTACATCTGTGCAAATAGAAAAAATAATAATAAATAGAATAATAGTCTTTAGGCGGCAGCGCATTTCACAAAACGGCGAAACCTCAGTTAAAGTCAGGCCTAACAAACAGAACACTGATTTTAGGCTAATAATTTATAGAATTTCTCCCGCTTTGACGGCAATGAGGGGTAAAATTATACATTTTATACAAATCAAGAATTAAAAAATTAAAAGAAACAAATTTGTCGGCCTAATATATAAAACTAAAAACTAAATATACGTATTTAACTATAACAATATATACATAATATATTACCTATACCATATTATATGATATTATGCTATTAAACACAATACTTAAAGATTAAGTCTATAATGACTACTCATAATACTTTTATTTAGCAACTGCATTATGATTTATTGGCTCAGAAAAAGAATGAGAAAAAAAAATCAAAGTTTCTGACGATCAAGTAGATGGGTTTTATAGTGGCGCTTAAACGATTCCTTGGTGTTTAGATCACGTAGTGGAAGGGGAATGTTATTTCAACACTTAGATGCTGTGTATTTAAAGCTTCCTCTAAAAGCAGCTGTGTGGTGGATTTGTGTATGCAATTCGTAATGAGTAGATCTTGTATGGTGTGTTGTGTTAATGTCTCTTGTCTAGTTCAGTTTATTAAATAAGTAGACAGGTGCTCCGTGTTTAATAATAACAAATAGCATTGACGCGAAATGCAAACGCCTGTGGTTCTCCATTTTTAATACCGATGCCCTATTTAAGGAAGGAGTAACCCGATCTCGTCGCGGGATTTATTAACAGTAATGGGCACAAGCGTTTTGGACTCGTTGTATACATTTTCTTGTTCCTTCTATTGGTCTTAGCATTTTATCAATATAATTAATCTGAGAAAGAACAAGAGCCTCGCAGCCTGACGCAAAGTTTCACTCAGAGAATTTTTTATACGGTACAAGACTTCGGTACAAGAAGCAAAGCAGCTGCGTATTATTTTCGAAACATGTTTTTCGTAGCGTAAGTTTTCGTCCAACACCAGTCCTAAGTTCCGAGCTTCTGACACCCCATCGATCCTGTGGTTACTAATAACTATCAATAGGTTCGCGTTTTTAATAGTCTGGACTAATTTGGGGGTACCAAATATAATATATTTCGTTTTATGCGGATTTAAAACCAGTGCATTGGATCTGGCCTAACCATAAATCCTGTCCAGGTTATTTTTCTCTAAAAGAGATATCATATCAGGATGGTTAAATTAGATGTAGAATTTGGATATCTTTGGCATAGATTAGTATCTGCAGTATTGACATCTCCTACGACATCTGCCGAGTAAATGTTAGATAATATTGGCCCCAAAATAGAACCTAGTGGGACACTCCTACTAACAAGACCGCGACGCAATGAAATCACATTTCCCTCCTGTTTATTTATTTCTATGATTTTGTTTATATCTTGGAGATGGCTAGCAAACCATAGAGCGCTGACATCCCCCAATCCGTAGAATTGCAGTTTTTCTTATAGAAAGCTTATATTGATAGCGTCAAGTGCTCTGCAGAAATCGAGAAGCACCATAATTGTAACATATCCACTAACTTGAGCATCAAGGATGTCGTCCATCATGCTTGCAAGAGCTGTTGTAGTGCTATGGTTCTTCCTAGGCCCGGATTGCATAAGAGTCAATATGTTGCTATTGTCCACGTCCTCCGTAAACTGCTTACAAACAACTTCTTCTAATACCTTGGAAGCACACCGTAATATACAGATTAAACGTAGGTCTTTGAATTCTGTAGGATGGGCTATTTTGGGAACAGGGCGTAACACAGCACTACGCCACTTGTCAGGGAAAACGGCGGACAGTATACTTTGATTAATTAGATTTGTAAAGGTACTCAGACTAAAAGGAAGGACAAAAGTAGCGTGGCAAAAGGAATCCCATCTGAGCCGATACTATTGGATCGTAGCTCACGGACAAATTCTACAACTTCTGTCTCCGTTACCATTCGTAAATTAAATGTATTTAACAGTATTTCTTCTCTGAGTCTATGATAACACCTATTCTCTGAGTCTATGATAAGTTATGTGCGCCAGGACTGCACTACTAGTGCAGTCCTGGCGCACATAACTTTATCGTGCAGTGATGACACATCTGATAAAGCTATTTGTATTCTAAATATCATGGTGTTTGAAAAATGTTGATTTGTCTTTTATGGACTTTGATATGGTAGTATAGCTTTAATGTATATAGGAACATTGCTCAAAGTTTTAGTTAAAGGTTTTGGGCAGAAAAATGTAGATATTTTATAGGCAAATATACTGATATGAGACGTGTTCCAGTCAACGAATACCACTCAGGAGTCAACTGAACCCAAATAATAGGATCTCAAAGGGATTTTAATACAGTTACATTAGTGAAAGGATACACTCGATAGATGTAAATATTTATTGTAGCTGATTTATTTTACTTTTACGTGTTTCCCTATATATTTACATATGCAACTTCACTCCTATTGGCCGTTGCCTGATGGTATATGGCCAATAGGCTATATGTCAAGATGATAAGAGGACAGACCATTTATCAAGAAAGGCTTCCTTGATGAGTGGTCCAAGAGAGAAAGAGTTTTTCAAATATTGGCAGTAGTTCCTAAGAAAAGCATTAAACCCAACAAAATTTTCTACTTTGTAATACATATTAATGGTAACAATGGGGCCAAGGGACCGTTGGAGATTTTCGGTAACTACTGCCGATTATAGAAATCTGCAACTGTTATGCCGAAGTGTTAATTTCTTTCCCTCCGATAATATCATCTAGCTATCAATGTGGCGGTATTACTAGAACGAGAAATACCTCCCTGTGTGCCGATCTAATATAGCTGCAATGTAGCAGCATAAAACATTATATTATTTCAGAAATTATTTTATTATATTTTTATATTGATATAAACACAAATACAGATGAACTTTATATTACTATAATAGGGGTAGCGAGCATTCGGAGCCATTTGGCCACTACCCATACCCATAAACATCCGCATACTTGCTAACAGTAGGCATTAAATCTACTTCTTAGTAAACTTACCATCACGATAAAAATCTTCTTGTTGGCTCTTTCTACATAAATATGATTTATTTCATTCTACTCAATGATGATAGTAATGATTCACATTTGACTCGTGATTGTCCTGTTGCAGGATTCCACCTTTGAACTGCACTCTCAAGGGAGATGCAGCCATCTCTTGAAATTACTTAAAATTATAGCAATTGTTAAACTTCAACCAATATGGAACATACACACATACAGGCGTTTCACTCAGGTCTTATTAAAACGGTGGCAACGAGCAATCGCGTTACCTTATGGATGTGACTATTGCCGTCTATAAGCATCCGTTTGTAATGTGTTGCGCTTGACTCAATCACTCGTTACTGTCTGGTCTATTAATAATCCTACTTATATTTTTGTTATGTGGACGTGCTGTCCTACCTTTTCCCACTCCAATGGGCCACCAGAAATTCTAAAACAGCATGAAACACGTAAACTGACAGTTTAATGACTAGTGACGCCCAAAGGCATTTATTATACAAACGTGGGATGGGATAGATATCCTATCCCCACTAAGACCCTAGGCAAATTACACTCTGCACGAAATATGTCACAGTAGTTGTCACTATATGGTATCATAAGAGCGAGATGTGCTTCCCCCGGCAGTCCCTGCTTAATTCGGCTGCAATGTTTTTTTAATCTATACATTCCTCCTACTAGATTTATCCACAGGACCTTATAATGAAACCCCGAGATCTCCTGTTAGATGCCTTTATAACTCATTTTATACCATGCAAACTAATCTACGTCCATAAAATATTCGCTACGTTCACAATACTTTTGATTACCTGTAAAACGTGCATCGCCATAAAATAAAACATTTTATGAACTTTAAGAACTTGTAGATATTGTTTAATGCTTGTTTTTATTGAGCACTTAGTGTTATAATATATCGGTCAGGCGCTGTGGTGTCATATCGATGTTGGAGCCAAGATATCCCACCACAGCGGCTGAAGGCATTCACAGTGGTTTTAATCGGTGGTGACACACTTGGCTGAGGCTGGTTGATACCAGCCTAATGGCCTACTGGCCCGAAGTGAACCTCCCTGATGGGCGGTTCACTTCGTGCCAGTAGCGCAGTGAATTTTAGTAATTTTTCCTTGTCTCAAAATATGAATATAAAATGTTTCTATCTACAGGATGATTTCACTGCCCTTCTGCCACATATCATTTTATATTATAGGGGAACAAACGAGAATTCGGTGCCTTTCAACAACTACCGACGCTCATGAACATCAGCATAATGTCATAAGTCTCCGGCTACTCACAAGCCGCACACACCATTGATGTCACCCTACGGCGCCTATGTAGAAGTAAGAGGTGGTGCCATCACTGCCTCTTTCTAAAAATTACATATTACTACATATTACATTTTGTGTTACATTATTACTGATGCTTAATTTAGATTTGTTGTGGTTTTAGGTACGTCAGCCTAATCAGAAGCTGTACTGAAGTAGTAAGTACTTACATACTAATATAAATTCTTAAGCAAGTGTCCTGTCTCACGAGATACGTTCGGTATTTTTGAACTACACACACAGGCATGCGCCTACAATATCTTTGGTGTTGCAGATATTTATGGGCGGTGCTACTCACGTGTAACATCCGTACGTTATTTAGAGAAAGGCCCATTTTAATCCAGCGTATCATAAAGCTTCTGCTACATCGTACTCACTGAGGTACTTATCCTTACTTTGTTAACTTAATACCTGTTGCACCCGGATCGGGCTGGCAAGGTCGGTGAGGTACTTCTTCAAACGCCAAAGTTTATTGCAATATTGAATACAAATATGTTACATTTTTATATGTTCAAAACATGCTAGGGCGGAGCAGGTGACTATACAATTATATAATTAGTGGGTATATTCTACTATAATTATTCTTGTTCACACGATATAAGTAACAGCTGTGGCGTCGGATTTCGTACGGTTTGTGAACAGTCGGTGGCTTCTGCATTCTTAAATATTTATTTCATGTGTATCAGAGAAAAACCTATACTAGGTTCAGGAATTCACATACCACAATTTGAATCTTTATAAATTTATTATAATTTACTCTGAAGGCAGTGTAAATTTATTTAAGTGTAGAACAATATTTGAACGCCGAAGAGGTATATTATGGTGGAACCACTATTAAACTTGCACATGCGAGTAAATTAATTATCTTATCTTATGTTATCTATTGGGGGATAGAGTGAAGTAGGACATACGCATGTTAATGTTTATAAGCGTCGGCAGTTACCAGGTGTCTCTAATTGCTCGTTTGTCCCCTATTATGTTCTATTTCTGCTGCAAAAAATAATCAATACAGCGTACACAAACACACTTGTAAAGATTTGTTGGCAAACTGTATCAGAATAATATTAAATTTAATATTAAATATTTTCTATTTCAGTCATTTTTTGATTACTTTGTTTACTTTGAAACATTTGGTTGTATGTATGTTTGCATTGAATAGACTCCGTAAGTATTTCCTTAGCTTGAAAAAATATTCACTATTAGATTCCTACATTATCGCTGCTAAACATAGGCTATATAATATTTTCTGAAACGTTCTAGATCATTGTGAAAACTTGGACAATGTAGCTAAATTTGAGTAAATATATCAAAGTAAATCCAAACTAAATCGCAGCTACAGAAATTATTGACAACTCGATCCCCGACAGACTTGATCTGTCAGAAATTGAATAAATTGTCTGTGGTAATCTATAATGCTTACCAGGCCTAAATTAAAATTAATAATAATAGTATTTTAGTAAGTCAATGAATATTTGCCATATTTCGTGAAGTATACGTCCGAAGCCGGGACGCACTGCTAGTTGCAAATAAAGCTCACATAACATATATCTATCTTTCGGCAGCTTTTACAGACATCGTTATCGTATAAAGTGAGAAGCAATAGTATTTTTCATATATTAATAGAGCACTAAAGCAGGGAACTTTTAAACTTGTATTGAAGATATTAAGTAAGGATTTAATCGCTCAGAAGTTCAATTAAGAGGAAACGTTTTCTGAGACCAAAATTAAGTCTACATTTCACGACGAAATGACGGTATAATATCAATTTTAATTAGAGGGCTTTATGGTAAAGTTAGTTTAGTGGTCGTAATTCGATTTATTTTTATTCATTTATTTATTTCAAGCACGACCAGCATTTAGAGGTCGAAAAAAAGATAAACAATTATGCAAGTAAAGAGTTTAGTAAAAAGTTAGAAAAAAAAAAAGATTTCAATTCTTACGTATTAAGTATCTCTGTTGCAAACACAGGATATTAATTAAAAAAAGATAGTTATCTTTAAGTATCTAATAAACATGGAAAAATATGTCGAAATAGCTTTTATTTTAATAAAATATTGTTGGCAATATTACATGTAATTTTTTGCTCTTGCAAGGCCTGCTTGTTTATGGTAGGGGTGTATCTTTCATTGAACACAAAGACGTCTGCTGCGTTATATATTAATTAGGTTCGTTAAATTAATAAACGTCGTGACGTGCGAACTGACGTGTTTGCCGTGTTATAACTGGATAGCGAGGTGCTCATGCGGTGCACGCCGGTGGATTGGCATTGATTAGGAAAGCGGCCACTTAACTGCTCGTCATTATTTCCTCATACTTCTAACTTGCATTAGTAAACATGTACTTTACAATCAGTCCATCCCGTCTTCGCACGGAGGTTTTGCGAAGTATCATTCTTTAACAAATTAAATTTATGACAGAACAACGTCTAGAGATAGTTCTCAATAGTTTCTGCTGCGAAATAAGGGTTTATTTGACATGTTTTTTCACAACATTATTTACATTATCGAAGTTGTTATGAAAAGGATTTAGGAAATTGTGTATAGCCTATCTTCATCAAAAATAATATAAGATTCTAATGGTAAAACATAATAATAAAATATCCAGTATTTTCGTAACCTATTCAATGAAACAAACTACAATCAAATGTTTCCGCTTCATAGTACCTGTATAGAAGATTAGATTTATCCATCGGACTATTGCTACATTACTCAAAGGCGTCATCCCGTTTTGTTATTATATTATCAGGTAAGTGAGCAGTTGGAGCGTTTCGATGACTTCCATCGCCCACGGATATCCGCATGATGATTTGAGTGACGAGGAAGGCCTTCCCAGTGACTGCAAACTTTACATAACGCGACAACATAGCTGTCTCTCGGCGGTGGTATCACTCTCCGCGTACAAAACAGCCTGGCACCTCTGTGCCAGTCAAATGACCGATCTTATGCACTTACATGAACTCATTCAAGCGTTGTAACACTCTGAGACGTCCGCGCTCGCTGAACGCACGCTCCTGCTGACGCGCCTGATGGAAAGCATCCGTTGTTTACACTAAACCGTTTACATTAACTCCTGTATACACTAAACCACACCAACATCATCATTTTAGATCTTAAAGATGCTTACACTTTTTTACCTCACACATTCAGTGTCTAAATAAAGATTTTTTATTTTATTTGTTTAAAAGACCAGTTAAAATTAAGTACATGCATGTTATGGGTCACAAATACGTTTCCATTAATAATGAAGTTATGACCTAGCGTCAACAGATACAACACACACACACATACACACACAGACACACACAGACACACACACACACACACACACACACACACACACACACACACACACACACACACACACACACACACACACACACACACTCCTCCACGTTCGTTACGCTCTAATTAACCGACACAGGCACTCTCATATCGGGATGCATCTCCACCACCTGCGGGAGAGAGCTCTCTCTTTCGATCTTAAATCTAGTCTCGTGGCCAGCCGATCACTCATAGCTATCCGATGAAGCTGTTCTATATGCTACCGCAGCACAAGTTCAGGTCCGAAGAAAAACTATAACCAGTCAGTAGTTGTGTTTACGATACTTCTACACACTGTTTATTTGAATGTCTACACGGCGGTTCTCCATTGTCATTAATATACCAAAGTTGCGATACAGGGAGTGATATTTGCCAATGTGTAAGTTATTATGTAAATATGTTGGTGAAATAAAGATTTCTTATAACACTGTGACATGCCTATGTCTTATTTTTGTCGTTGGAGAGCGCAATTCGGAATGCCCCCAGGGTAGGAAAAAAATTATCTCTTATAGATATTACTTTTCTCGAATCCCGTGTACCCCACAGGGGAATAGAGAAGCAAAACAAGGCATTCCTTCACCATGAAGTTGCGGCTATGTTCCCTCTTGTCGTCCTGTGGGAAGAGCATAAGGAATACGATGGTATGTCATCGTGACTCCAACAGCGGGTACTTCAAAGGGCTCTACTCGAAAGAGTTACATCCCTTTGATTCTTATGTCATTCCTAAAAGTGATTCACAGGTTGCACTGTAAAATTTGGACAAAGTAAATTTCCTCTAAATCGTAAGATGATTGTATTTTTGAGAACGCTGCCTGTGTGTAATGATTGGTATTTTCTTTAAGTATAGGCAACGACTTCAAAATGTAATAATTTCATAATTTTTAATCGATGATACGTCTTAAAATCGGACAATAGATTGTCATATTACGTGAATATTTTGCAATAGTTGACGACTCGATAATATGTTTTATTGAAGTTGGTTAAAACATATGAATTTCAAAGTGCTCCACAAGTCATGGATAGCTCTGGCCCGTGGCGTGGTTAGAATCAAATTGAACTGAAGCATGTATGGGCTTGCATGTGCGAAACTAAATTGGCTACGGTGTTGCATAAATGTTCCGAATTTTCCTTTCGAGGGCCCGGTGAGCTGCTAAAGTTGTACCACATCTATAGCGAAGCTAATAATATACGCGGCACCGAACAAAAAAAGTGGCCAAGGGCGAGCGGATTCGCTCCAACAGGAGGTATGGGCATTACAACATACTGAATTTGACAAAGTTCAACACACACACCCAGAAACAAACACACAT
>JAFELO010000176.1:498003-537894 GCA_017140195.1 Eumaeus atala
CATCTGTTCTTCTGAGTGTGTGACCAGCCCATTGCCACTTCAGCGAGCCTATTCGTCGCGTGATATCGGATACTTTAGTTCTGTGCTTTATTCGTTACAAATTCTGTCGGAAAGAGAAACACCCCACATCTAATCCTAAATTAAAAGGCCGTGTTTCGACCCCGGAGCTCATCACGGGGAGAACGCATTGGTTGAAGACTTTCATCTTATACAATAGCACAATCTATTATTTTTATAGTATAGGGGGACAAACGAGCAATCGGAGCCCTTCTCCGACTACCGACGCCCATAAATATCAGCATTATTACTATGCTGATGTGTTGCCCTTCTCTTCATCTCGCCTCCCCAATGGACCACTGGCTACTCACAAACCGCACGAAAAAACGACTTTACCCCTCGGACGTGCCGGCCCAATAACGCTTCAGCATGGCACTACCTCCTACTATTTCTATCCTTTTTAAAACTATTCAACAACAAGATTTCTCTCATTATAAATAACATAATTAAAAATTAATTAAACTAATTAATTAACGTAAAATTATTATATGAAGCTGTGTCAGAGATTACAATTATCCTTTTAAATAAAATTGCTAATGGGAAATAATTTATTAATTTAAATTTGATGCAGCAAGTTCTTCCATCCGTTAAGTAATTAATTTTAATAGCATTGGTGTTGTTCATTAAGTAATTTATATGAAATACTAAATTGCAATAACGGATTGGTGCAGAGTTATAAATTGAAACAGTAACGATTTCTTAGGTTACATATTATAATAACATTAATTTAACGGATTTTATAGCACTTTGCAATAGAACTATTTTTACGGATTTTATCGCGGGTTATTTAATTATTTAAGTTTTCAGAAGCAACCACGGTCCCGGAAGGACTGGCGACGGATTCGCGTAAACTTAATACATTATAAGGTTCTGTTAAGATTTTTAGAGACAGAATTTAATTAATAGATCTTCTTGAATCGTGTCATATGACCTGTGGCACTTTATGGGGGAGGTCCATGTCCAGTAGTGGACGACGTCGGGCTGATGTCAATGAGTATTGCCGTTACTGCATTTCATTGAAGCAGCATTATTTTAGTTGTGTGACCGACATACTCATATCACTCACACATTGAAAATAATTTCCAACTAGCTGTGTGCCGCTCCTCCCGTATAAATGAATCCCAACTGTACATTCCATTTTTATGAAGAGGTAGTGCTACGCATGGTGCATGACACTACATCCTCCTATGCAACGGATTTGGCTGAAGTACCATTCCCCCACTTGATACCGGTGTAAAGTGACAGCGTCGCTGTCGCGTTTTGTGCGGCTTATGAGTAGGCGGTAGCCCATTGGACGGGGGATGATAGGAGGGCAACGCATCTGCGCAACAAACATGCGAATATCCATGGGCGTCGGTGGTCATCAAGACGCTCCGAAGACGTCATAAAAAATCATTTTCGGAATAAAAATACAAATAAAGGGACCACAGAATATCAGGATTGTGGTCCTTCATCAGTCACTCCACTGGTCTCTGAGTTATGGGAATTCAATCTGTTACACTGTTGTGCACGTCCCGCGTGTGTATCGTTGACGTGAACTTTTATATTTATTTATTATATTTTGTTTTGTTCGTATGTGCTTGTATTTTTTTGTCTCATACTTGTTAACAAGTGTTACGTGATCTGTTGTAGATTAGGAACCTGCTTTTAGTTTATATCACTGTAATGATTGTTAATTACTTAATAAATGTTTATTCTATTCCAATCTATAATATTCATTACAACACTAGTTTTTGTGTGAAGTATTAAGAAACAAAGTAAAATCTTCCGTATGTATAACATTAGTATATAGACGTCCGCACCCCGGGCGGGATGTGAACACGCGCACTGCTGCAATATGCGCTCTGTGCAGTTATACCTTAAGATTGGCGTAACACTTTTTTTTTTCATTTCTTTTATAGCAAAAGTGGGTAAACGAGCAATCTGATCCTTTTGAGGACTACCGACGCCCATGGACGAATTATTATTGACATCGTTGCTGTCACGTTTCGACCGGTTTTTGTGTAGCCAGTGGTGTATTGTGGGGGACGAAAGGAGGGCAACGCATCTGCGTAATAATCATGCGGATGCCCATGGGCGTCGGTAGTCATCAAAAGGCTCCGGTTGCACGTTTGCCAGACTCAGCCATTTAAACCATTTATTTAATGCCACATAAAAAAATACAACTTACACCACGCCATGATCAGACTGATGTGTCCTGTCTGTCTGTCTGTCCGTTCCTGTTGTTTCAAAGCCTCATGCAGACCTTCGCCCGACGTGTCCTACACTAACCGATGAAGAGTCGACTGGACATATCCGTCAGCATAGAGCAGTCATTAAAAAACCGAAGCTGTCGAGAGTCATCGCAGCCTACGTAAATGAATGTAGGAGAGGGAAGGGAGGCACTAAGTTCGCTTTGCCCAACCCATTATGGAATTAGCGTGAAGATGTGTTGTTGCTGTTGTTAATAATTGTAATAAGTAATAAGGTAATCACTAGAGTTTTTCCTCTTTTTGTACCTCCAAGGATACATTTACAAGTTCAACAACCTTTATGGAGTGCAATTATTAATAAATTGTACATCGAAGATTCGTTTGTAATAATAATAGTAATGTCATACTAGCCAAATTTTGGCCCGCGGAGGCAAGGACTATAGGGACTAGCCAACTGTGCAGGACATATTGTAGTGCACAAGTGTGTGCGCAGGCGCTGGTGCACTCCCTGTTCCCGCATTCTCCTATTCCGACGGGACTGCAGCGGGACGACCGGCGAGAAATCCGCTGCAGGACCGACGGCTTAACGTACTCTCCGAGGGGTGTAGCACCGCCGACTTCCTGACTTCGGACTGTTATTAGACAGAAAAAGCCCGATTCAAAAATTGGCCTTGCTCAAAAAACACCTTGGCCCGGGACTCGAACCCTCACGACTGAGGTGGAGCATACTTACCACTAGACCATGGGGCAGTCAAATTATAGATAATATTGAAATTATAACGATATCGATTGCACCGTAGTGCAATTAATTAAATTTGCACTTTTAATTTATAATATTCCATTAATATCGTAGGTTACATCATTCCCTAATTAGACGCACTTGTAATTTATAGTTCTAAAGAGAGCCGTAAGTGACGTAAGATTTAGTACGAGGTAGTGCCATGCCGAATAGCACTGGCACGACCGGGAAGCGACGCGTGGAACCGCAAAGTGACAGCTATCGCATTTCGTGCGTTGTGCGAATTTCCTGTGGACCACGCAAAAGGAAGGTCAGACCTTATATACAACTACTATGCGGATGTTCACGGGACTCGGTGCGCCAACAGCTTTTTATCCAATTTAGCTTAGAAAAAACGTAATATGTCGTTCAGAGGAAGGTCAACACTGGGATGTCTAGCGACCGACGATTGTTTTGTGCTGATACTTATTAACTACAATAATTTCGCTTCTTGTTAAGATAATATAGACGATAGTGCTGTGTCATTGTAGCTCAGTTGATGACGGGAGAGACGTTGTGCAATATGAAAAATACGAAGGGCCTACTTCACCGGCTACCACAGAAGTTACATCTATCTACGTAGATACCTCGCTCTGAGTAGATTAAGTTATAATCTTAAGTTTACTTGAATGTAGTATCATTACAATAAAACTACTTCTACAGTCCTCCCGTAACCATGGTTGCTGTAAAGCTTCTGGAACGTTGAGCTAGTTAAATAATTAAATTAATCGCGATAAAATCCATGGAAGTAGTTTTATTGTAAGGAGATAAATGCCTTGATCTAAGTAGGTAAATATCTTGCTCCGACTAAGTAATTATCTTACCTTAAGTAGGTTTGTCTTGCTCTAGGTAAATAAACCTTGGCCAAAGTAGATAAATACCTATCACTAAATAAGTGAATACCTTGCTCCAAGTAGGTAAATACCTTGCTCTAAATAAGTAAATATCTTGTCTTACGCTGGTAAAAACCTTGCTCTAAGTAGGTAAATACCTAGCACAAAGTTGATAAAATACCTTGATCTAAGTAGGTAGGTAGGTTGAATTCTCACCTAAATTTGATACTGAAAGAGCTGATAACGTCGCAAAATATTAATTTGCAAAATTTTTCAATTCGAGCCAGCAGTACCTCACATTAGCAAGTCCGAACAAACGAACTCTTCTGCTTTTTATTATTAGTAAAGCCATTGACTTTCATTGTGACATCGACATGACGAAGTCTGAGGTTACGTTAATACCTATTTATTAAACATTTCCTCGGCTCATACCACGGCTGGCGTAACCCGGCCCTCTAGCAAAGGTACTCAGTCGTCATTAGCAGGTATTGGCGTCTAAAAGTAACAAGAATTTATCGTATTAAAACCCGTAAAGTAACTACAGAATGTGAAAATAACGCGAGATGTAAACGATTATAGAGAATAAGTGACTTTGAAGTGTCAAATTTACTAATACTAGCGACCACTCGCGGTTTCGCCCACGTACATCTTCAAAAACGCACCCTTGGTTCGTAAAGTTAATTCTCGTAGATATATTCTTCGCGTTTTTCGTGTTATTAGTTTCTGAGATTTCGTGATTAACCAGTATGTGGTATTCCGCTTTTATATCTGTTGAATATAATTAAAAAAAATACATTTGATTGTTTGTTTGTTTGCATTGAATAGGCTCCGAAACTACTGGACCGATTTGTAAAATTATTTTACAATTAGAATCCTACATTATTTGTGATAAAGATAGGCTATACTTATAACATTTTCTGAAATATTTTGTTCGTTATGAAACTTCGATTATGTAGCCAAAGGTGTGAAAAAAATATCAAAGTTAATCCTTATTTCGCGTCAGAATTTATTGACAAACATGACACTGAATCATAATTACCACAAATTTATATTTTTTTATATTTTCGTAAATTCAAAACAGAGACATTCTCCTAGTAGATTATAAATACATAATCCTGTTGGATAAGCTGTCAGACAAAAACAGCAGCATGGGCTGAAATTTGGCACAGATATAAATACGAAATGGGGCTGGCCCAACTCGGCTGCAAGTCAGCAGTGCACTACCTCTTATTAGTAAGACGCTTGCCATCAGTGCCACCTTTGGCGAGGTGCCCCAGTGATACAATTCATCTGGACACCTTGAAGTCTAGACAATCTCTTCTTCAGAGAAGGTTCACCCCACACCAGAAGTCGGCCTCACCTATTTACGGTCATTAAAATGGGGCGAGGTCCCCATCTTCACCACTTGCCTTGTGCGCAAAAGCACCTCCTCCTCCTGCTCTACTGTACCTCCCTCTTGTAAGACGGATGCGAAGATCCCTCTTCCTCCTTTTCAAAGAGGAAGACCAGTCCCCTCGGTTCAATAAGCTTCACCCAAGAAGTCTCTATTCGCCCCGGGCCACTGTACCCTATGGTACTACGGTAGGGTTGCTACTGACCCTATCGACGACAGCACACCTTCAAACCAGGTATTGAGTAAGAAAAACAATGGCTTCCACAGAATCTGTGCTGAACTCGCATTTTCAAACTTCAGCGTATTTTCATTTCGCCTTGCATAAAATGTACAGCGGGGACTTTATGAAATCGTAAAAAACTTATTTGATCCGGGGATTACTGCCGTAGCAGGTTCTCGGATTTATTTCCGATAAAATACTTTTACGCGACTGACCTACGTGCTGACGGAAAATTTGTTAATCTCGATGTTATTGTGAAATACTTTACGAAATTAGGGTTTGTGGAAGCATTTCAAGAGCAAGGGCTCTGTCCGCAGTCCGGGTAAAAACTAGACCATATCGCGAAAGCTCTGCTGTCGCCATGTCTGTATGCCCTTCTGGTTTTCTGTCTGTCATCTGGCAGTACCTCAATATTATTAATGAAAGGTTGCTAACTCGCTGAAACATAGGATATATTTTGGGTTTCCGTCCTGTGGGATCAGTGAGATCCGATTTAGATCTCATTAATTAAATTCCAAATAAAACTGCGTTTTAGTGTGTGTCTGTTGTTATAGTGGCAACAGTAGTCTTGTAAAAATTATAACAAAAAACATCTTTGAAAAAATCAACTGTGACAGCTATCACAAGAAAATGTACAAAAACAAAAAAAAGCTACCGGCAACAACAGGGCACCTCGACGGCTAGATGATCCCCTAAGGGACCGACTACTCCACCACGCAAGTGTGCCCCTCGCCCTGTGATGACAACCCCACCAACCTTGGACAGTGCAATAGGGTGAAGTTCCCATCCCTGCCCCTTGCCTCGTGCGGGAAAGCACCTCCTTCTCCTGGACTTAAGAGGTTCTTATAAACGAGTTACCAAGAGCGCATCCTCTTGCTCTTCTTATAAGAGGGATACAAAGAGCATCCCCATCGCTTCAATTAGCTTCAATTCACCCAAGGTGTCCCGACACCTTGGGTGAATTGATTTGTTGTTGCCCCAGTCTGATAGTCTGATGAGGCCACGACAAGGTTTGAACCACGGCGGAGAACTGACCAGTCTTACAGATCCCCAGTTAGAGCATTACAGTAAAATTATAAAATATTTATTTTTATAATCTTATTATAATTGGTATTATTGTAGATATTATAGTCATAAAAAAAGTAAAAAATGAAAAATTTAAACAGTGGAATAAAACTTGTGTATATGTGAAGGTAAGTATGTGAGTGAGCAAAAATCGAATAACGCCTCATTTCTAAGCATAGCATTCTTATAAAGTACATTTTATGTTGTTCATATCTAAATGTGCTAAGTAAGTCGGCTGTGTACATTTGCTGCGAAGTCCTGCGAGGCTTCGAGTTTGCACGATCTCTATAGCTCTTCAAGTTTATTGCTGCTTAAATATCACAGCACTTTGATTTTCAAATGTTTGGAATTGTGGATTTAGGGCTTTATGTATGTACTGTTTTGGACACAAACAATTTTGGTAGCATATCTTAATAACATTTGAAATGTGGAAGTTTGAGTGGTATGTTTGTTACACCAAACAACTGAACAGGCTATGGTGGAACTCGGACTCGGACTATAGAGATATTAACTTTCACTCGTGACTTTGTATGTAGTCTACCCGGACGGAGTGACGAGCACCAGCTAGTGTACAGTACGTTTTTTCATACTTTATAGACTTACTAATTCAAATAATGGTTGGAGATGAATCAAATTATATTTTAATTCCAAGATGCACTGACGATGATATTTGTGTGATTGATGATGTTTCATCACATTTCTCATATAGAGCTGAATAACACAGCCTGATCCAAGAAACAGATATAAGGAAGGGACTGAAAATAATATATTTTTATGAGATGGGGGCAAACGAGCAGGTAGGTAGTGACTACCGCTGCCCATAGACTAGACGTCTTACAGACGCGTTGCCGGCCTTTAAGGAATAGGTATGCTCTATCTGTATGCTATATTAATTTCTAGTGAATATTATATAAAAATATTAATTTGCCTTCTGCGTGTCATCTCTCATCTCTATATACCATCATATAGGGAAGTAAAAGAAAATAAAATTAAAATCTTCAGCTGTACCAATTGTCCAATTGCGAAATTGGAACACAACACTCGAATAAATAAATAAAATTTTATGAAAAGGTTAAAAAACCTTTTCATAAAATTTTGACGATGATAAATCGAAACCGGTTGTGCCTTTAAAATTGAATGCAATTATTGTGGAAATCGTATATAAATTTTATTTATTTATTCAAGTGTCAACATGAGTTTCCATTAATAGTTTCAATACGTTCAATCAACTACATCCAGTATTAATAATTATATAGAATATTTTTTGTATTGAAATCGTCTTCTCATGGCGATTTACATAATATTATTAAAAAAAAAAACTATATAATAAATAATAATGATAAACTTTTATCTTTTAGAAATGAGTAAAAAATTACAGTCTCTGGCTCTTGTACTGTGAAGGAAGGACGCGGCGTGACTCCTGGTGAAGCTTCTGTTCAATTTCGTTACAATGTTGCTCCCTGACCGGTGCATTTAATTGCTACTACCCTAACAATTCTTGGAAACTTAACTTGTAAGCGATATTCAACAAGAAAAACATCAATTGCAAATAGTATTTTGATTTTCTTATATAGCACATGGAGGCCAGTGAACATTCGGGGACGTTTGACGACTACCGATGTCCCTGAACATCCCCACAATTACTATGACGATGCGTTGCCCTTCCATCCTCCTCCCCTCCAATGGGCCACCGGCTACTCACAAACCGCATTAAACGTGTCAGCATATCTGTTACTTTACGGCGGTGTTATACTTTGAGCGAGAGTTACCTCCGCGGTCATGCTGGCCCAATTCGGCTGCAGTTAAGTACAGCTCTGAGATTTTTAAATTTCTTAAAAGAGATTCATGATTTTAGTTTACATCAAGAGTCTGGAGTTATTATTGTTATTAGCCTACCACATCTCATTGAGGATGAGAATATCATCCCAATACACTGTCCTAAAGTTGGCGAGGTGGTACGTGACTAGCCAACTGCTCAGGCCATGTTATAGTGCACAAGTGTGTGCGCAGGCACAAGTGCACTCCCTTTCTCCTATTCCGATGGATCGACCGGAGAGAAATCAGGCGCAGGATCGACGGCATAACATACGCTCCGAGGCACGTCAACTTCCTGACTCCGGGCTGTTATTAGATGGTGAAGAATCCCAAAAACAATTTCATCCAACCCGAGGACTCGAACCCAGGGCTCATAACTGTAGTTGAACATGCTTACCTCTAGACGACGAGGCAGACACCATACACACCACATGCAAGTCTCTCGAGAAAAGTTATCCCCATATATACAGTTGGATTGTCATAATATCGCAACAAATATTAAGAAAATATAACTATTGTCTACGTATAATTTCAACTGTCTGCTATAATAATTATGTGACTAACTATACAAGATAGAAACTAGGTTATTATATTGATGAATTTATAAATTTTTATATGCTTAACATTTTTAATATAGAAATACATACAATACATCCCACCTGCGACCTCTGGTGTAACACGCGAACTAACCGCCAGCCCGTCATCAACACTTATATTTTTAGACCATTTCATTATCATCACCATCATTATCAGCCCTTATTGGTCCACTGCCGAATGTAAGCTTTTTTTCCATGAACGCCCAGACGGCCAATCTCCTGCTACTCGCATCCAGCCCGGACCACCTGGCTTGCAGAGGATAGGCTGGGCTAAGACGGTAACCTGCGCCCTCGTCAAATCTACAATAGCCTTCAACTCTTCATTATCAACTCGTGTTTTAGGCCGCCCATGGGGTTTGTTCTACGGGTCCAAATTTCCAGAACGAAAACAACCAAACACGAACTGTTTTTTCGTTTGTAACACGACCACCATACACATCATTAAACATTTTAAGTCGTTTGCACAGTACTAGTGCCGCGGCGGAACTTACGAGTACGTAAAAAAATGCGATATTTTAAGTTTTCGATTTTATGTAGAGAGAATAATTTACCAATGCGGGCCAGTTGTTCCTAAGATGAGCGCGTTCACACAAACAAACAAAGATAGTATAGTTATCGTGGGCATAAATCCTTTCTCTTGTGATAAAATAAATTACTAATTGGCATTTTATTTTACAGGCAGTAACGGATTGAACTAATAAAAAACGTAATTCATCATTTATGAAAATTTTCATTTTTTTGAATGTCAAGACTTTCCTTATCATTTTAATTGATAATTCTCCCGGGTGATGATGATGATGAATTATGGAGCGGTCCTAGTTATCATCGCTATCGATTCTGGAGCGGTCCTAGTTATCATCGCTATCGATTCTGGCGACACACAACTTTAACAGCGAGCGGTTGGCCACGCGCCTTATAACAATGCACTAGGCTTTGTCATAAATATGTTCTCTTTCTGTTTGCTAACCAGATTTGTGGTACTACTTTCTTCTTCCCCTCTAAAGGTCCACTGGAAGCTGAACTCACGAAGAAGTGGCGGTATCACGTGAGAAGAACGTACATCCCCTCCCTTTTTGTGTACGATTAATCAAATTTAGAAAGAGGTGATGTCATTTATGCAATGAGCATTGGAATTACGCCGGCACGAGCGGAAATATCTCGCTCACATTACACCAACGCAAAATAACAATTTCACTGTCACTTTTCGCATGGTAGCCGGTGGCTCATTTGAGGAGAGCATACAGGATAAGAGAGACAAAGCACCGGCTTATTAATTTTGTGGACGTGTATGAGCGTCGGTAGTAATCAAAAGGCCCGAATGCGTTTTAGCCCCCATACCTAGTCTTGTAATATTGTTACCAATAAAACAAAATTTCTTTATTACAAATAACAATTATTTCTTTTGCAGTGTTTTAGCTTAATACACGAATCTAAAACAATTGAAAATATGTAAAACTTATTCGAAGTGCAATCCATTAAATGCAACATAGTCCCTTAAACATAGTCCCTTAAACATAGTCCCTTAAACATAGTCCCTTAAACATAGTCCCTTAAACATAGTCCCTTAAACATAGTCCCTTAAACATAGTCCCTAAAACATAGTCCCTTAAACTTTGCGCCGTATCAATAGAAGAGCGTGCTCTTTCCATGTGGATATTCGCCTAATTATTATGGCGTTTAGGACCAGCTTTACCCTCTAAAACTGACCATAAATCACAATCCAGCGGATTAAGATCGGGACTTCATCAGCGCTTATACCTGCCCTTAATCTACCCTAAATCTAAGGGATGACCACTGAGTATTTGATAGACTGCAAGTCCTAAGTAATCTCTTTAAACACATGGTTCTAGGTGTAATCTTAATTTCCCGAGATGATACCTTTTGCTTAAGAAAGCTTTTGTCGGCTCATAATCATTGTTGCGGAAAAGTACTTGCCCGATACGTGCAAGCGAAGAGACAAGCTGTTAGCTTCCGGTTCCCATATCACATTGAGTATCATCAGGAGCATCAGTCAAGTGCGTAATTGAGACGCAGCTGCTGGCGCCGCGCGGGCGGTCCGTCAGTTATTGTACAGAAGACGGAGCATTACTGCGCTAGAAGACCTGCCCGATACGCACAGGTGACTAGGCACGTGGTCAGGTACCAGTTCCTGTATAACACTGAATATCATCAGGAGCATCAGTCAAGTGCGTAATTGAGACGCAGCTGCTGGTGCCGCGCGGGCGGTCCGTCAGTTATTGTACAGAAGACGGAGCATTACTGCGCTAGAAGACCTGCCCGATACGCACAGGTGACTAGGCACGTGGTCAGGTACCAGTTCCTGTATATCACATTGAGTATCAACAGGAGCATCAGCCAAGTGCGTATTTGAGACGCAGCTGCTAGCGCCGCGCGGGCGGTCCGGCAGTTATTGTACAGAAGACGGAGCATTACTGCGCTAGGAGACCTGCCCGATACGCACAGGTGACTAGGCACGTGGTCAGGTACCAGTTCCTGTATATCACATTGAGTATCAACAGGAGCATCAGTCAAGTGCGTAATTGAGACGCAGCTGTGCTGTCAGTCCGACTGTTATTGAACAGGCGACAGAGCCTTACTGCGGAACAGGACCGATAAGTCTCGGTTTTTTACAACTACCGACCACAATGAAATGCGACAGCGAACATGTCACTTTACGCCAATATCGTGATAGCGAATACTTGCTCACATGATATTGGCACTACCTCTTACTCAACCTAAGTCCTAGTCTAAATAAGTTAGGCACTATTAGTGGTTTAAGTGAATTTCAATAAAGATACGAGAAGTTACCACGAACTTTCCACTTCGTCAGCCATTAGTCGCTCGTAGAGTCAGCGACGTGAAGTTAGGTGGACAAGAATATACAACAACTTTGCTTGGGAGCCCCTAGCGTATCAAAAGTATAGCTACTTTATAATTTCGTTGTATGATGAGCCAAACAATCTGTAAATATTTGCAGCGAATTAAGCAATTTATACAAATGTTATTTCTTTGATTACTTAAAATTCTTATGCACTTATTTCATAAGTGAATTTCGCGTTTACTTAAATGGTTTATTTATTTTACACGAATGTCTCATCGTGACCCTATCCCAATATGGAACTAACGTAAAGATGTGTTGTTGTTGTAGCCTCATGGTCTACCTCATCTTATGGGCAACCTCGGGATCTTTACATCTGTGGGTGAACATATTCTGTGTTATAATATCGGGTTTGGATAAACCAAAAAGCGCTATTTATCATTTTATATTAAGTACTTGTAAATGAAATTCTCGTTTTTCGTACTGGCCACTTTAATCATGCATTTCTCCTCTTTGGTAAGGAAATCCAAATTAATATTTGTACCTTCGTTTGTTTCTTTTCTTCTGTTTTTCTGTTTGTGGAACTCATTTTACAAAATGGAAAAGTTAAAATATCGCATTATTTACGAGTACCAGTTGCGCCGTGGCACTTTTTCTGCGGAAACGACTCGAAGGGGAGAATGATGTGTATGACACGTGTTGCATAGGAAAACACCTTTCGTTTTTGGTTCTAACGTTTTCGTTCTGGAAATTTTGGCCTGTAGAACAGGGCCCATGACCGGCTTTAGGCCCACGTAGATAATAAAGAGTTGAATGCTATCATGGAAGCTACGTCCCTGCTAGCGGCAGGCTGCAACGGCTGTCTATTGTCATCAATTGCAAACCATGATGGAGAAGCTAACGGCTAAATAACTGGCTGGTCAATCGCTCTACGTCACTGCTGCTCCAAGATAACGCTAGACCACATACTGCACAATAGACGGCTACCAAATATGATTTCCCGTCCAACTGTTTTTTTTTTAGTAAATGGATCAATGAATTACCACTGAGGTGACAAAAGTGCATGAAAAACAATGGTTCATACTTTGATTGATTAAATATATTATATTTGAAAATATTCGAATTTTTGTTCCTCCCAAACAAAACGAAATTTCATATGTAACATTTCAAATAATAGCCTAGAGTCAGTATTACATCCCCGTGCATCAAAGAGCTCGTCAAGCCGTATGTTCTCCGCCTGATTGTTCTGCATTCGTGTAGGATAGCCATTTGGAACAGGAGAACGAGGGAATAGAGAGCGCATTTTTATACTGTTGACTATGTAATTATGTCCTGCGCAGTTGGCTAGTCTCAATAAAGACGGTCGCCGAAGCCGAAATTGATCTATGCCGACACTAGTCCAGAAAATTAATATAAATTTTCGGCGCGTAAAAACGCGTAGATTATTTTAAGAACATAACAAACAATAATAGTATGAATGAATATACAATTTTATTCCATCCTAAGATAAGTTTTTTAGGTGTCAATTACTTTAGTCGATATAACGACTTGTGCGGTGAGTGTACAGGGAGGTGAGGAGACAGGAAATGAATAAATTTTCTGTGGACGTATTGTTTTCCGAAAGTAATTTTGCGTGTCCCGTTGAAGCGTTAATGGGGTGCCCTTACGTTCTTGACTTTAGCATATCTCAATCGTTCCGAAGCGAAAAATATATTCTATAGAGAGAGTTATTTTCTATAACAGCGGTACCCCGTTGTTATTTTCTACGCCCCTTCCTAGAACAACATCACGCTGGCGTGTTTCTTATCATGCGAAACATAAATTAAAATGTAAGCTATACATGGAATATAAAAGTCCCCTTTTTTAGGAAGAGGCAGTGCCAAGCTGCATAACCGCGAATTGGGCCGGCACGACCTGAGGGGTGCCTCTCGCTCACATGATACCGCCGTAAAGTGACACCTTTAGTGTCGCGTTTCGTGTAGTTTGTGAGTACCCGGTGGCCCATTGGGGAGGGGGGGCGTGCGAAGAAATGCAAAACATCGGAATAGTATTTATGTGGATGTTCATGGGCGGCGGTCCTAGAAAGACACTGGTTTTCATTTGCCCCCCTATTCTAAAAAAAAAAAAAACTGTATCTGTGATCGATTTCCCAAAATCTACGGAACAGATTTTCATGCGGTTTTCGCCAGTAGATAGAATGATTTCCGAGTAAGGTTTTTTTAGTATACAATTTGTTAAGGCAGCAATCCGGCGCGTGTATCGTGTTTTGTCAGGGGAAAAGCCGGGCGGATCGCAGTTTCATATTAATATAAAGGAAGTGTAAACTACAAAAGCTAATGACATTTTTGTCGGCTCATAATCATTGGGTAATAAAAATCGGAAACACTGTACTATGACAATGAAATGTAATAAATTAATAAATGGAGTTTTTATTGATTTTGAAGTAGAACAGATTTTTTATATTATATTATAAGGGGACAAACGAGTAGTCGAACTCTTTTGATAACCACCAACGCCCATAAATATCCGTCTAATAGTTATGCAAATGCGCTTCCCTCCTTTCCTCATCCCCTCAAATGGGAAAAGGAATCGATGTAAAAATATACCCGAAGTAGAATTGAATGAATTTCCTACGCGAAGAAACCTGCGCACAAAGCTAGTGCGTATAGGGACCCATGAACTGGTAAGGTAGTTTAGCCTGGTCGGTACCACTGGCACGGCTGTTTCTTTTTCATTTGAGACTGAAATTGCCAATCACTTACCTACCAAAACAAATAAATTTATTGTGCGGTGCTACCGTGTCATACTAAAACTCAGCTATCTACATATTTAGCGCCATTGAAAGAGGAAGAGTATGCGTCATGCTGCATAGAAGTAGGTAGTACCATGTATAGTGCATGACACTACAACGTGCATCCTCCCTATGCAACGGAATCGGGCCAGCACTATCAGGGTAGTACCTCTCGCTCCCCTGACACTGGCGAAAAGTGACAGCGACGCTCTCGCGTTTCATACGGTTTGTGAGTAATTCATTGGAGGAGGGGGCAATGATGGGAGGGCCACTTAACTAAATAACAAGCAAGTGAATGTCCATGGGAGTCGGTACTCATAAAAAGGCATTTCTCTCTCTCGTTTGGCCCCGTATGCTATAAAAACCCCCTTTAAATAATTACAGGTCCTGTAAAAATCCTAATTAAATGTTCCCTAATCTGTTATATTATAAACTTAATACGTCAAACAGTGGGGATGTAATATTAAATGTAACCAACGGCAATCCAATATGAGTGGCGTGTTGTGGGTGTGTGTGTGTGTGTACATGTTAATTACTACGGAGTACGAATTAATCAGTGACGTCGGTTCGGCAGCATTTCATTACGCGACTCGGACTGGTCACTTCTGTTATTGAAATGGAAATTTCGCAGTCGACACAGCTTTGATGGTATTAATGTCCTGTCTCATTATGAACGTGTTGCAAATATTTTTTCATTCATGTTTTCGTAGAAATTATTTCTGGTTATATTTCAATATCATAATCCTTTTTATATGACGTTCCTGATGCTACTGGTTTTAATAAAATTTCACACATGTGTATCTTTTTTACAGCTTTAGGTTATATATACTTTCGTTTGACGACGTCATTGTGATTGCCGCAGTAGCGTGTGGTCCGATCGCCGGTCAGGTTGTATATAAAGATGAAATGTGATTTCGCGGAAATTGTGAAATGTTATTTGGAAACAGACTTATAAAATGTACGCTGCGCGTCGAAATGTGTTCACAAACGCAACGCTTGCTTGTAACATTATATTTCATATTTTTTATTGGCTGTGAAAGGTTAAAGGTGGTTCTGATTTAGGTGTACGATACGCGACGTCATAGCTTTAGAAGAGGTCTTCCTGTATTGAAGCAGAATTAAGCCGACACGAGCGTGAAGTTCTCTCTCCCTATGCCGTTCGCGTTTTGTGTTGTATGAGAGTTTCTGGTGATCCATTAGAAGAGGGGCGGAAAGAGGTAGACACCTCTTTCCGCCTCCATAAGTCCTCCGTGGAGATGTTTATGAGTGTCAGTAGTCATGAGCAGGCTCTGACAGTAGTCTAGTGACAATAAGCCGTTGGCCAACTAGTAAGTTGGCTCCTTATATTGAATACCAGCATCACCTGTGACGTCTCGATATATATATCGTGGTTTTTCTCGATGAATGAACTATTCAACACGAGAATTTTTTTTCATGTGGGTTTAGTAGTTCCTGTGATAGAGCGTTCGTACAAACAATGGAACAAAATCTGCAGCTTTATATTATAGGTATAAATAAAGAAATGTGTGTTAATATATTGAAGCATGCTGTTGTAGTTTGTACTGAAAAGTTCCAGAGTTTAGTTTCATATTTGTCTGTCAATCTTATACACTTTAAGTAGCTAGCCTCCTAACTTTTCTGCACTCTCTTCTGTCTTCAAAAATTGGAAACAATTTCTGTATTCGCGCTCACTTATTCTCACGTGAGACGACTTTAGTGAACATTTTTTTAGTATTCTTTTCAATCATCATCTTTTTATACTACAGCAATAGGAGCGAGCTGGAGAGATAACCATTTGGTGACTAGCGACGCTCGTTGAAATTCACACCGTTAATTGCTTACAGTGCCCTTCTTCACCCTATCTCCCTAATGGGTCACCGGCTAATCAGAAGCCGCTCTGGGTATAATCAAATAACTCCGGTTTCTGTATATGATTGAATTTCTCAAAATCTACTGTAATGATTTACAAGAACTCAAACTGATAGAGCGATTACCGAGGAACGTTTTAATGTATATTTGTCCTCATCATTCACCGGAAAAGCTGCAGTGGATTGCTGGTACAAGGAAAAGATGAACCCAACGGGCCACCAACAACTCACATATCACATGACATCCGATGGCGTCGTTTTCACTTTTAGAAACTTGATCTGGTCCATTTTAGCTGAACTGCAACAGTAGCCTACTACCGTTTACTGAAGCTTTGTTTTCCTCATAAAATAAATATTTAATATTCTTTGGACAATTTATACTTAATATAAAACGGAGTCCCTAAATTTTTGTTCTTATGTGACAGAGATTCTCAATATCTACAGAACGAATTTGCATGTGATTTTTCGCCAATTGATAGAGTATTTTCCGTGGAAGATTTGTTTCCATAGTTTAGGCAATTGTTACTCACGGGCGAAACACATTGAAACTAACACCTAAGAATTAAGTTTGCTGTAAGTGCACATTGCTTTGCCAAAGTTTTGTAACTCCTTTATTAAAATACCGTGGTTTGGAATTGCTCTCTAGCCGTTGGTGCATATTTGTAGCACCAGAATAGCTTAGACCTACGTTTAGACCAGGGGAGATTACTAAGTATTACCTAGAGTTAGACAATTGCGTCGCGGGCAAGACAGTTGCACCATTGGCTCCTTGAGATCACATCAAAGGGGTCACTGTGAGACCTGGCGACACATTAGTAGTGGTGGGAACGGCTGGTGAGCTAAACCCACATTTATTTCTATACCACAGTCAAGCTTACTGTTTTATCAACTATTAATGAACTATTTGGTACGACAAGGTGCTAAATCTTTATACTCTTTTATATTTTTTGGTGTTGTTGTACAGGCAGAGAAAGTATAGTATTAAGTAAGCATAAGTTGCGTCATGCCGCATTACAGCCGAATCAGGTCAGGTACGACCGGGGAGGTACCTCTCGCTAACATAACATTTACTCTCGCTAACACAACTGCTGTTGCATATGCCGTAACAGTTCAACGGACTAGCGAGGACTGTGTCTTCTAGATTAGGGAGGTGAGAGGGGGACGGACAGCTAAAGGTCCTTTCCCGCAGTTGGGAAGGGATGTACCGGATTAAAATGACAGCTATGCTGTCGGAGTTACCCGGATAAACATGGAAATCACAGGCAACGACAGGTCTTTGCCCCCTTGTATTTTATACTATATAGGGACAAACGAGTAGCAGGAGCCTTTTGATAACTACCGACACCCATAATCTTGCGCATAATAGTTATGCAAATGCGTTCCTCTCCTTTCCTCCTCACCTACAATGGGCCGCTAGTGACAGCGATGTCACTTCGAGGCAGTATCATATGAGCGAGAAATACCTCCCCGGTCGTGCCGGTCCAATTCCGCTGCAATGAAACAGCACCTATTACTGAAACTAAATGAGGTCGCCTCAAAACAATAATGAAGAAAATAACAGAAAGGAATAGTTGTAAGGTGTGACAAACCAGTAGGTCCGTGTTCTCGAGGCTGTAACTCCTGGCTTCTCGATGACACTTCAGCTTGGATTGGACGATTAAATTTCTGCTGCATAAAGAGCAGAAGTTTCTATGGTCACCGACAGCCAAGTAAATGATAACTAATTCTGTATTACTGTTCTTGGCTGTGTCACTCCGATTTTTTGTTTTTCGAATTAGTAAATAAGTTACTTTGGCACCGTATGACGCATCAATGGCTTTATAAAGAGTTGTCGTTTTTTTCAAAACAACATGATAATGTGAGGAAAAAGTATAATTTTCAAACCATATATTTTTAAAGCCGTAGCAATATCACCGTAGTGGTTGGAATGTAAAAAAATCCACATTATCCGTTCACTTGGCTCAATTATGAAATTATCCTACAAATTCCATTTCGCTATCTAATAGAGAAACCGGTTAGTTTAATAGACCACGACGCATAAATCCTTTTGACTTTCATCAAGCCCCAAGTCCCTATCTCTTGGAGATAAGCTGACATCAGCAGAGCAATTATATAAATGTTACAGCGCACGTCGGGATATAGAAGAGGCAATCGTCTGGTTTCGGCCTCGTCGAGTGCCTCGCTTTAGATATCTATTAGAAGCTGTTGAAACAAAGTTTTACTTATTGTAATTTGGGGAGATATTATTACAATAGAGTATGCCTCGGGCTCTCATGGGGGTTCATCATCAATTTAGGGAGTAACAAAATCGACAACCTGCCAATGAGATGAAGTACCAAAGAGAATGCGGAAAAAAATAGAACACGACGTATTTATTTTGTCATGAATGTTCATTCAACCAATGATCTACATAGGCCTGTTTGATCCAACGGCAAAATGGCTGATTACTCTCATCCGTCCCAGGCCGGAGACAGCTCGGCCATGGAGTAGACTTTTATAATTACTTATAAAAGTATAGAAAACATTACATCATCCATCAACATAAAGAGCAAGTAATTGTATGATTTCATCTTCATTGAGCTCCGTCCCGTACCTACTGAGAGCTGTTGAAACTAAGTTATACTCATTACTTAAGTTAGTTACACGCTGCAAAGGTGTAAATAGAAAAGAGGTAGCTTTGGTAAAAGGTAGTGCCGTGTGCCTTGCAGCCAAGCGTGACTCGTGGAATTCTTTATCACATGTAACCATAAACTGACGGCTATTCGTGTTACTTATGAGTTTTCAATGGCACTTGAGAAGAGGAAGGGAAAAGGAAAGAAACAATACATGTGCATGACAAATGTGCAGGTATTTTGTTGTCTATGGGCGTCACAGCTTAGACTTCCCGCTGCCTCTAAATACTTAAAAGAAACCGTACGCTAAGGTTCCATAAAGATGAGCGTACTTCAAATGAAATGGTGTCATATGCTTCAACTATTCTCCGTCGAACGAAACATAATTATATTGTTAAAGTCAACAACACTAACTTTTGTTGCTTTCAACAACAAGTAAACTACTTTCAATAACTCTAGCTACGTGTTATATGGGCTATATGAGCCTTGATTTATAAAAATACCTAGATACACAGTCAGCGTCTCAAAACCGTCCATATAAAGATGTACAATTGTGATGAAGATGTGTGTAAAACAAATTTATACGCAATATGCGGTCTAAGCAATGTCTATAATTACATACGGCCTTTACTGTGGGCGACAAAATTGAGTCAGTAAAAAGTTCCGATTAGTCCGCATAGTTTGTCATCCTGTGAAAAGCCTAAACAAATCCACAAAACCGGGCATTCTTAAGTTCATGGTTCTGCGCTACCACGGGAATTATAAAGTTATAACAACTGATGATCGCTCACGGATAGAAATTCGATTTATTTATGAAAAATGAAAAAAAAAGTTAAACCACTGAGTTTCGCAGTTGGCACTTTCAAAACACTGTATCACACAAGTGGATGCATGTGTGCGTGCCGAAGTGTCTAATACTTATAAATATGAATATAATATTGTAATATTTAATTAAAATAATTAAATCTAATACATATTTTATTAAAATGATTAGCTTTCTGCACATCTTCTTATAATATTCAATTGTACTAAAAGTCCGTATCCATTCGCCCACTTGTTTAAAACAGATATGGGATTTCTTATCTTCGCGTATTAATGTGTACATCCCTTCTCATGATTGCCCAGACTTATCTTCGAAACTTCTGGAACCGTTTTAATGAAATTTCACATTTCATTTCATTCTGTTTTATTTCAATTAAAACAATTAAAGAATTTCTATGTCCGGGTACATCTAGTAGTCGCACTGTCTACTATACACGTTCATGACCCAAGCGGGACTCGAACCCACATCCGTCACGTGCTCGGTACGTTACCGACTGCGCCTGGATTATGTCTTACCCGACTGTTTATGTATTCGGCGTACGACATCTAAGCGCGACCCATATGCGGAACAATGCCCACTAAATGTACGTACGGACGAAAAAGAAACGGTTGAGTTTTTATTTTTGGCAACCTCACTGGCGATAATCATCATTATCGGTCCTTATGCGATTATGGACATGGTCCTAATTTAATGAACGTTTAATATTTTGTTGGGAACCGAGGCCGAGGATATGTCGATTAGCGAGACGCGCCGCTGCGATAAAACTTTTTATTATTATTTTTTTAATTCGAGAATTAAAAATGAAAAAGCTAATCTTTTTAATTTTAAGGTAGATCTTTAATAGAAATACATAATATAATAATTAGATACACACCCATGGGCTAGTGGGATTCGAATCCGCGACCTCTGGGGAAGGGCGCTCGACAAGTCCATTATCATTGTTATCAGCCCTTGTCGGCGTTAATCGGGCGACCTCAGCTGCTGGACATAGGTCCCTTTCAATGAACGTCAAGGTGGTCGATCTCCTGCTACTGGCATCCATAATGGACCAGCTCCTGCACAGAGATTGTCTTCCCACCTGGTGAACGGTCGACCAACACCAAATTTAGGTCTCCTCGATAAACACAGCAGTGCCCCGGCCAGGCAGTCGTACTCAAAACAGGAAAACGTTTTGCTCGCCAGTATGGCGCACTAACTATAGTGAGTACTCGCCGTTGCACCGTATGTGTGCTACGTATAACAAGTTTTGCAATGAAATTGAAATCTTTGGCGCATCTGTTGAATCATTTAAATTTTTGTATGTAGATTGCTCTTTTGTAATGTAGGAACAAGTGTCACCTATACAACATGTAGTGTTCACTTCGAGAAGGTCTTACACTAGTATTGTTTTTCTGATAATGACACTTTTTGGATTACATGTATCATTTGTCCAGATTAGTAAAAAAAAAAAAGAAAGTCCATTACAACTACACTAATCATTCGTCAAAATATTTAAGGTATGTTCAATGAGTCAAGATTAACAGGAACCCAATGGTTCCTTACTCTTACAGATTATCCAAATCGAACTATATCATTTTTGTAAATAGCCAGTAGGGTGTCCAATGCCATGCACAGGCCCCGAGCCACTTCCATCCTTCGCTTCTCATATGTAACCAGTTCGTCTACCTAACCTGTCTACCGTTAGGGAATCTAAAAACGCTTACATTAAAATACATAGCTTCGAAGTTTAGCCGTATTAATGCAATATCCACTAAAGCATGGAAGGATTCGTTATTATAATATGAACGCGCATAGATGAGGCGGCCGCTTATCAGCTCGATGAGCCTCGTATCAGAGCACTCGCGTTATCAACATTCAATTAATTAATATATCAGCTCGCGCTAATCGGGCGACCTCAGCTCAAGTGGCTGCCAATTTCAATATCATACACTTATTAATTACACACACATGGTATCTATACGCGAAGCAAGACTGGCTACCTCATATAGAGTGGAATACGTCCATCTTCGGTAACCGAGGAGAGAAATAATAATTAGGTATTTCCGATCCGATACGACATAGTGGTCTTCAAGAAAAGAGCATACCTATTCCTTAAAGGCCAACAACGCGTCGGCAAAACACCTAGTCTATAGGTAATCAGTACCCACCTTATCGTGTGCACCAGCTACACCCGCGTATTAGTGTTAATATATTTATGCAGATTTCTGTGATTCTCACTACAGCCTGTTTTGCGTCATGGATTTTAATCTAGTAAATTCGATGAAGAGAGTTGTTCTGAGTACATTAAAATAAATTTGTTGCAGTCTTTTGTTGTTTATTATAATGTTACATAAATGTCTGTCTCGTGATCTAGTAGTAAATAAGTTCAATCACAACCTTGGGGTCCCGGGTTCGAGTATAGGGGTTGTCCTAATTGTCAGTGACACTATTCTACATCTTTAACACTATTCTGTTTAATATCAACACCAAGGGAAACATAATTTAATAACCATATATTTATAGAACTACCAAGAATATTTTCGAGTAGATAAAAAATGTAGCAAGGGGATCGTCGCAAACATGTTGCATCGAAAGCTACTTCAGGTAGATGTACAATAATGTTATTATTACATTGTTGAAACTTTTACACATTAGTAAATACTTTATTACCAAAATCTTAAAATATTTGATGAATGCATACATAGTCACATATATTCTATTGCAAACACCGCTGTATTCGCTCGGGTACAATGGCAACTTACAAGAGCAACAGATATATTTGTAATTCCAGTTTATTTTCAATTATTGTAGAATATGTTGAGGCTGGGAACTATTCTAGAGGTTTACAGCCATTTTTGATGTTAATAATAATGTCACCAACTATAATGTATGAGTGAGAGCATGTGTGCTGAAGAGGAACCAAACAAGATGTGTTTCTTCTCCATGCCAAACAATGTGGAGAAATTATAACGGCAAAATGAATAATGAGTAATGCTTGCAATGAAAGTGACAATAGGCCGTTGGCGGCTAAGTGGATTCGTCCATTTTGTGTAACTGTGACCCTTTTCACATATAAATATCTGAAAGGGTTTCAGAGATAGACCAAATTAAAAATTATTGTACAAGAGACCTTGCAGGGAGAGACAACAAAGAAAACTTTATTCAAATTAAATCCGACATGTCTGTCGGGAGAGCTAGTTATATATAGCATAGTATGTCGTTTGAGGTAGTACCATGTTGCATTACAGCCGAATTGGGCCAGCAGGACCAAGGACCTCTATGCTTTCGTGTTTAGTCTGCCTTATACATTTCTTGTGGCCCTTTGGAGAAGGATGGTTTTCTAAGGTATCAGATTTCTAAGGTACAGCTACTAAAAGAGAACAGCAAAAACTAAGTTTCAGCTTTCCCGTTATGCTTAAAAAAATCACTTCTCTTGAATACCAATTTTAGTCGTGGCGATCGAAGAATTTTTATAAGGATATAATTAATATTGAATCTAAAACATACTTTCACATTTTCAATTAACGCATTCAAATTCAAATTTAATTTGCGGTTTTACACCCAATAATGGCTTCCAAACTCGGTAGCTAGAAGGCGTGCTTGTTATGGCCCGACTGTATTAAAAAGTTTAATCCATTATTACGTTGCCACCAAAGTTTCAGTGTCGATTCCCTGACAAGCTAAAAAGCCTTCATTAAAAGTTGCTTATGAAATACTGCTAATAATTTTATCGGAAGTTTCACAAGTGTTGGATAACGTTAGGTAAATAATAGAAGAAATATAGCACGTTTTAGTAAGAGTTGGCGCCTTGCTTTTCATCCGAATTGGGCCCGCACGGGGAAGGTACTTATCGCTCAAATGAGTTTACTTTAAAGTGCTATGCTGTCACGTCTCGTTCGATGTGTGCAACCGGAGGCCCATAGGAACGAAGGAAGAAAGGAGGGTAACGCATTCGCATGAAAACAGTAAAACGGGCGTTAGCAGTGGTCAGAGTGCCCCAATTGCTTGTATGTGATTCTAGTATGAGATAAAACCTTTTCATATTGTGGTGTGTGGGGCCCGTGGTAGTTTTAAATAAATAAAACACCTAAATACCCACTTACATCACCATATAGAACCATTCTTAGTTGGATACTAAAGAGGGTTTTTAAATAGGAAAACATAAGAGGCAAACGTGCAGTTGGATCACGTGATAGTAAGTGATCGTCAACAACTCTGCACCAGAGGTTATTACGGCCGCCCTTTTAGAGGTAAGTAAGCTCTTTTCTTGAAGTGGTGTTGGATATACCGAAGGGGGTGGCCGATTCGACAAAGAAGTAAAGTGCGGGGAAAAAATTACGCTTAAAGCGCACGATACAGGACTTCGGACCATCGACATGATGGCTGTGAAATTTTTGTTTGGTTTGTCCCCCACAATAAAACAACTTCAGGACATGTGGGAAGTTGTCATCCTTATCTTTTGTCCCGTAATTTAGTGCATGCACTTATCCTGCCCATCAGCGCCCTTTTCTTAGGTATAGGAGTGATACTAGGAGCTGCCCTCTTGATTCAATTTGCTTCGCCCAAGATGATTCGGTTTCATTCTGGGTCCGGCGTACACCGCAAGACCTGATGGTGAGGAGAACTGTTACTCGTCTCAAAACAAGCTAAGCAACGTTTAGCTGGTCTTCATCAAAAATCTAGATCTAGCTGTTGACTACCGACATACAGAAGAGTAGGCCTTAAAAGTTAAACTTAGTTGTATTTTTTTCGGAGCTGAACTTATGTCGTGGAAGCGAAGGGAATCCCGCTATAGCTTTATCGGATTGCTAAAAGTACTCGTCGGTTTGATGCTGGGATTGGGATCGAAAGAGGAGCCAGCGTCTCTCATGCAGATTTCAGAAACACATCCCGATATGAAAATATGTGTAATAGCTAGCTTATTATGATGATAGCATCATGGCAATTTGGAGTAGTGCGCGCGCAGTACCTAAAATGGCCTCGGCGTTGTCGTGAACGTTTGTTGGCTCATGTAGGGGATCATGACCGGGTTGAGGCGTCTAAAACTCCAGCTTGTTACGTAATATTAGTTTTACAATTATTTAATAGCATGGCAAAATAGCTGCAGAAGTTCGACTACCTACTAACAAGTATGTGGTTAGGTGATTGAATCCTAGGAGTCATCATAGGGTTTCTCTTATATTTTATTCCAACATCCACTCAAAAATAACCTTCTACCACTACTACAAAAATTTGCGTTGAATAAAATAATCTCATAACTAACTGCAGCCGTTACATTGCATAAATAGACAAGCCTTCTATCTTCTAATGTTTATTTATTTATAAGGATAAGGTCCAGTAGTTTTGAAAATTCTATAGACATAAAAGTTAACATACAAATCTCGTGGCTGAAAATTCACCTGAATGTTACTTACATACATGAGGGTTGTTGTGATGAGTTGCGTTGGCCGTACGAGAACAGTCGGCGCATTTCGAAAACTCTCCAATTATGTGATCCGCAGCCGCGGGACTAAAAAAAAAACAACTCCCTATTAAAAGTTTATTAAGACTTTATTTACTTAAATAGTATTATTACATTTTAATGAAAATCTAGCGATTTCACTATATTCGATTCGAGATCTTATTAATACTAAATTAACTACAGTGAAATATCAGGAAAACTAAAAGAAGCACTTTTAATTTTCCTAATATTAATTACATAATTCCAAGAAATTAATCGGGACTGCACGCGTGGCATGCGTGTGACGCAGCGCCAGCGACCGTCTTTAGGGGAACCCTAACGCTGCGTCATTATCTCATAAACATCCATACAATTATCATGTTTATCGCTCATTTCTTCTTTATTGTTTAATTTCACATATTGGATCTGTATAATGGTCACGAAGTTTAAACTGAGGGCTCGCAATGCGCCCGTGTAAGAGAAGATACCCACAATAAACTACGCTGGGTACCTATAATTATTTTGGTTGGGATCATTACGTCACAAAAATTGAATCAATATCAGCAGCATTATCCCATAACAGAATCCATATGCTATAATGCCGTGAAAATAATCGAAATAAACTAATCTAGCTGTTTCTCGTTTATTATTTGTCGATTTTTTGTGAAAGTCTGTTCGATAAACTATCTATTTGGGCGCCCCCACTGTAATTTAGCATCTGAAGTTATTCCTACAAATAGGGATGTATGTCCTAGCTCTATTTTTTCACTATTACGACGCACTTAATACATTTCGTCTCTTTTTCATTTAATAATAAATAATTGGTATTAAACCATTGTACTATTCTAGAGAGTGCATTGTTTACACCATCAATGGCATGTTGACGCCTGCAGTCACCTGCGGTGTCTCGTTTCGTGTAGTTTGTGAGTTGGTGGTGGCCCATTAAAGGGGGAGGTGAAATGGATATCAACCATTATATTTATTACTAAACTTCCTCGAAGTTTTCTCCTGAAAGTTTACTTTTACCATGTGGGAATGTAAGAATCAAAGTGCAAAGACACAGATCCACACACTATAATGTAGATGTTATAACACTCGAAGGGTTAGGACCCTTCGAGAGTTAGTTGTTATAATGCTTTAGGCAGCTATTTGTAATTTATGAGTTACGGGGCCAACGGGCGGATAGTGACTACCGCCGCCCATAAACATTTGCGATACTAGGCGTCTTGCAGACGCGTTACCGGCTCTTAAATAATAGATGTGCTTTTAAGTCGTATAGGATCGGAAATACCGATGTTAATGGAAAATAATACGTAAATATACTCAGTAAAGTGACCATTTATGAGACCAGTTATAAAATATGTCTCTCTTTCCAAATTCGTAATATTGAAATTTCTGAGGTTGTAGTAAAGCAGTACCTACGTCTCTTAAGCTTTGAAATGCTTCGAGTTTCACGACGGGAATTTCAGAATTCTCAAGTAAATTTTTTAGGGTACAAAGGAAATGTGTAATCTTGCATGGAAAGGAGGGAAAAGCCTTTCTGCGTATATGGAATACATTTGGAATAAAAAAAAATATTTGCATCGTATATCTATAATATAAGTAAAAATTAGAGCTGATTTCCGATCGATAAAAACAGAAAGTTTCATACTTTGACTGTATAAATATTTTTAACTTGGATGCAAATTAGTCTTCCAATGACTGCCATGTCTGCACAAAAAATATGTGGATTTCTATGAGGTTTAGGTGCTATCAAATCAAAATAAATAGTTTGCGACTGAAATGAAATGACAAAATGATAAATTCAAACAGAATTATTAAAGCTACTTTTTGAATGTCGACAATGAAATCTACAAAAACCTGATAAGAAGCAGCAACATATATTCAGAGGGTTATTGATGTAAATAACCCTCTGAATATATCTATAATAATATATGATTGTATAATAATATATAATTGTCACCTAATAAAGTAAATTATAGAGTAAACAACGAGGGCATCATGAGCTGTTTATTACAAATGCCACATAATCTCGCACCTGGGCATGCGTCAACTGTTCAGTCGCATTTTACTGCCTCGTGGTATAGTGGTAAGCTTGTTCGACCACAGATTATGGGGACCTGTGTTCGAGGTCCGAGTCAGTTGGTAACGTGGCGGTTAGTCCGCGTGTTACGCCATAGGTCGCGGGTTCGAATCCCGCCTAGGTCATGGATGTTTATAAATGTATTATATATATTTCTATAATAAAAATCTTAAATTTATAATATTTCTTAAATCTATAAAATATTAAATATATTTCCGTTGTCTAGTATCTGTAACACAATTCCTTACGGTTAATTTAGCACAGGGCGAGGCCAGTGTAGTGTGATAAGTCAACAGATATTATATTATTATTATTATTTATTAATTTCTAATAACAGTCCGAGTGCGGGAAATAGGTGGTATTAAGCCTCCGTGCCCTACAGGGTACATTAAGAAGTGGTGCGCTGAGTGTTATTGCTCTCTCGTCCTGTCGAGCAGCATGGCGTCCCATCTGAATGAGGAGATCGGGGAATAGAAAGTGCACTTGTAGTAACTTTGATTCGATTGAGCTCTACAATATTTACAGTTATTTCCCTTACCACAGCAGTAACCCGGCTGGGAGGACAATATTTTCTTCGTATTTCCTAAATTCAGATTCCAATTCTAAAATAAGCACTTTTTATAATCTCTCTATTATCTACGCGAAGCGATAACCATTATTTTTGAAAATTTTTGACTTTGAGTCCATAAAGGAATATAAGAAATAACAGTTTCATAGATGTTTATATTTTTAACACTAATAAAGTGTAGTCATAATCATAATCATTATCAGCCCAGCCAGGACAACCGATCTCCTGCTACTCGCACCCATCCCGGACCGTCTACTGCACAAAGATCGTCTTCCCACCTAGTAAACCACCAAGTCGACCAACACTTAGTTTTCCTAAATGCGGCCTCCACTCCAGAACCTTATTGGCCCATCTGCCATCTGTTCTTCTGACTGTTTATTAAATTATTTATGTGGCCCAACGTTTCAGGAGCTTTACAGCAAACATGGTCTGAGATGACAGATGTCCTGATGTATCAAGTTTTTAAAAGTACCCGAAAAATTATAATTTTAGTTGTTTCGATTAACACAAATAGTACAAATTGTATCTTGCTGTGTTGAGGTGTTATGTTTACTTTTTGAATTGATTATGCTTACGACTGGATCCCAAGCAGAGGGGAGAACCCAGCCATCTTCTCTATTGAAATTTGGATACTTTTTAATTTCAATAGCCTCACGGATCATCCTTGGAAGGTATCGGTGTTCCCTAGTGTTAATTTGCGCTTTATCAAATCTAATGTAATGGCAGGGGCCAACTTCAGCATGCTCACAGACCGCAGATTTTGTATGCCTGTTGTCTCGCAGAACTTGCTTGACAAGTTGAAGTTCGGTATCAAGGCGTTGCTTGTCCAGATGCCTCGAGCTCTCTGAGACAAAGATTTACCCGCGGCAGACAACTGTGTTGGATGATGATGAGAATTGCCGTTTAGATACCGATCAGTGTGGGTATGTTTTCTATACACTGTGTGACTTAATGTATTGTTCTGATTACGGATGATCAAAACATCTAAGAAAGCTAAAGAATTATTTGCATCTATGGAGTTAGAGTAGAGGCAAATAATTCTTGGTACATCAGAACATCTGTCATCTCAGTCTACCCGTGACCATGGTTGCTGTAAAGCTTCTGAAACGTGGAGCTACATAAATAATTTAATAAACCGCGATAAAATCCGTAAAAGTAGTTTTATTGTAATGACTAACATTCGCGTAAACTAAAGACATCAATATCGGAGGGATATATATTACTCAAGACAATTTTAGGGTTAATTATAAAAAAAGATATAATACTTGCCCAGAATACAACATTGGTACTTTTCAATATTTTATGACATTAAATATTATCATAATTAAATAAATTAAGAATTGTTTTTATATATAAGTAAGTTGTGCGTGTACGTGTCTGTTTTTATATTTTATAGATTTTGTTACGAATTCTACAGGACAATAGCCCGTTGAACTACCGCAAACTTGCGGACCAGTCCTAAATTAGGAGGCCATGTTTCGGCCCCGTCAGTCATCGCGGGGAGAACGCATTCGTTGAAGATTTCTGTTTTCAAGCTCTGCGGTATTGGCGACTCAAGTATATAAATATATATATAAACATTTTCTTTTCAAAAATAATGTCTGTCATCTGTATAATGATTCAGCTAAATATATGCCCATAGTAGACATTAAAATAATTAAAAATGTGTCCCGACTGTCGAGGTTGTAATTTCTTCTTTCCAGTTAGCAGTGCGTTTGTTCTTGTATTTATTTTTTATTCTATATTTCTTTTTAGTTTCTGTTAAATCAAGATTACAAGTTACAATACAAATACAATATATACGTATATTTGAAATTTTACACTCAATGTATTTAGTAAGAAAACTATTTTTTATTTAATAAGCACTCGATTGATCAACTGCATTATTCTCAGCTAATTTTCAGCATCGAGTTCAAAGTTCAAACGTCATTGTATTAATTTAAACGATTCTACTTACATAAGTTCAAGTGTTAATCGTTTCAATCCTCATTCTATGTGATACTGTTACATTGATATTTTGACAACTGTACCTATTACACTGTACATTTAGCTAAAGCGTTAGAGGGGGTGGTAATGTAGCAAAATGAAGTGGGCAGGGGAGGGGGGGGTCGTTATCAGAGTGGGTGGTGTCAAAAACATCGCACATGATTTACGGTTGTTCACATAACGCTGAATCAGTTTAACTGAAACTGAACATAGGAATGAGCATTACAATATACTCTTGATGGTCTTCGCTTGAAATAATCGAAACAGAGAAATATAAACATTTCAACAATATGATCCGTCTGTAATCATTATCAGCCCGAAATAGTCATGTGATTATTTGAATAGTTCGTATGGTTTATTATGAAATTATCGTAAGTAATAACAGTAGCAGAGGCTATAACGAATGACATTTCTCTGACAGTGTGCTCGTTTAATGAGTGACCTGCCTGCCTGCATCCACTGCGTAACATAATCGTACTCATTGGGTGAGGGCCAGTGACAATTAAGAAATAACTTAACAGTGAGTTGAAAAATTAAAAACACAACTCGCTATTGTGAGTTGTCGTGTTTACTCGCGTTATCAAGACAAATTAACGAAATTTTGTACTTCAAGAAACTTCAAGTCGTCCAGTCTATCACACGGAACATGCATATCTACACTTACACGGTCACATTATCTATGAACCTCACTGGAACGTGAAGCACCTCACGTACTCGCGCTCGCTACAGTACGTCAGTGTATTGTACCAGACGCCAGCCACGTCTGGTCTACAGATATTGTATCCGAAATAAGTATGCTTATGTTCGAAAAACATTTACCTACTGACAGGGTGAACTTAAAGGACTCAGTACACGTGTCCCTTTCATCGCTATATTACCTGTAGGATTTAAATGTACAAATTTCACTTCTTTGCAAATCAAATTTCACTATATTTGAAGTTCTTTTAGCGAATCAATAATTACATCATGAGAGTATGCTGAGCCTCTTTATGTTATCCCCCTTCTATCCCTAAGGGACTGATCACTATCTTTTATATTTTTTTATATTCTTATTTTCCTTATAAGCCTGATAAAGTGTTGGTGGGCCATTCAGCATGTAGGATGAAGATCTCCGTAGCATCCCGGAATGAATGTGAATTGGAAGATTACGATGGCGAAGGTTTTAACTTTGCAATTATTGTGTTCGTATCAAAATACAAATACCACTCCCTGATTACTAACGAAATCTCAGAAACTACAAATTTGAAATTTGATCGGTACCTCTTCGGGTGTAGACATCCGCATACAACTATTTTAATAAACTGTCTCGCCCCCACCATGGTTCAAGCCTCGTCTTGGCGGTGGAGCTTAGTAGCCTGGGGTAAGTAAACCCAGGCGAAGCCAATTGAACCGAGGGGGATTTTGCACCCCTCTTATAAGAAGAGGGGACCTAAGAGCAACAGGAGGTAGAGCTTTTGCTCACGGGACAGGGGGCGAGGATGGCAACCTCACCCCATTGCAGTGTCCAAAGTCGGTGGGGTTGTCCTGTAGTGCTGGGCAACCCCATCTGTAGCGATGGAGTTGGTCCCTTGGGGGGCTGACTAGCCGTCGAGGTGCCCTGATGATTGTTGTTCCGGGGCGGCACTGATGGCAGTCGCGGTGGTTTTGTGGGTATTCGGTAATATCATGTGCCGCGAATCCCACACACCACTGGAGTGCGTAAATTACTTTCCCTAAATAAACGAAAAGATATGAACAGCGGTAAAGCGGTAAGGGCTGCTGTCGATGACAATGGTTACTAGTTACTGGATCGAGTAGAAAGAGCAATTACATATTTTATATCCGACCTCCCAGTGTGAGAGCATTTTAAAGTCGATTCAGTACAACTATATTGGACACAAATTCTCCTCGCAATGTCTTGTCCATTGAAAACGCAATAACTGCGAAGACCTGGAACATTCGAGAAGTTGGTAATAGATTTATCGGGTAAATAAATCTGTCTGTCAAATTATGAGGCTTCTGTTATGCCTAAACTAAATATGTTAATAAGGCTTCTGTCTAAGGCCACCGTGCACATAGTATTACCGAATGTGGAACATCAAAGAACTCCCCCCTATTCTATATGGGAAATATAAACAAAAAAGTAATGCATCTATAAGTATGTAATGTATGTATGGGTAAATTTTAGTGTAAGTTGTGTACCTAAGTATAAAAGTATTATGATAATTTCTGTGTTCTACATTATGAACATCTTCAGATTTGTCTTGATAACGAGTGTGACACTCCGGTCATACACGGTAGCCGTCTGGCTACTACGTGCACTAGTCTTAGTGCCAGGCTGCCAAATGACGCTCAAGTACTTACTGTGCTATCTCTTATTATAAAGTTTATTGTCAGGACTTCTCAATGTCATATTATTTGGCAACACACGTCATAGCTCCTATAAGGTCCACGTGCGTGCCTCGTTAGCCGCGGACAGTAATTATGTCGGTGTTAATAGCTGCGCGATTATATCGGCTACGGGCCGTATATTGTTGTACGATGTCAAAACATTAGCACAGTCATTGAGACGTGTATTGAATTTGAATGTCTTTATTGATATTGTGTGTGCTTGGCCATGCAGTTGATAAAAATTTAACAAGTCAATATTGGAAACTAGTCAGCCGCCCGCACCCTGCCAACATATCCACTATAGATTTTCCATAAAAATTGTTTTATCTGTTCGTACACGTACAGATATATTTTTTTTAATACTTATATATTTATTAACAGATTATATAATTACTGGATTTTTGTAAAAGTGAATTAATAAGTAGCATCAAGACCATTTCTGGGCCCCGAACTCTCAGAATCCCATGGGTGCAGAGCTCGAAGGTCGACTGTTGGTGCCCTTCGGCGCCCACGACCGGTGACTTCGGACGCAGAAAACAAAGGAAAAGTGGTGGTGGCGGTGTCGTTAGACATCGCCAACGAGTTTAACATTCTGCCCCACAGTACCATACAAGAAGAACTCAAATACTTTAGGGTGCCCTTGTATTTGGGAAGGCTGTTGAACTCATACCTCTCCGATAGGGAAGTGGAATACGTGGATCAAAGGGGTCCGTATGTCAGGAAGAGAATTATATGTGATGTCCCACAGGGATCAGTTCCAGGTCCAATCCTGTGTGGGACATTGGGTACGACTGGGTATTGGTGTCGTCCCCAGGATGGATGTTATTTGCTACACAGATTATACTCTTATCACATCCGGGGGTTGACAGAGGCGGTACGGCTGGACAAAATAGGTTCCAACCTGATTGTCAGTAGTATTGTGACGCTGGAGCTTAGGGTTTATCTCGAAAAGACTGAAGCCCTTCTCTTTCGTGGGGCTGGACGGAAAGGACCCCTTCCGGGTGCATATCTAGGAATCGGCGAGATTGAGGTGCAGGTGAGTCCTACGATGAAATATCTAGGACTCATACTTGATAGATGATGGACCATTGGCCCACACTTCCGTCACCTTGGACCAAAGATCTTAAGAGTAGCTGCGTTGGGCCGGCTGCTTCCTAATGTTGGACGACCCACTTCTCCATGCAGGAGACTATTCAGGGGTTTGCGGAAGTGCGGCGTTGCTCTTGGCACAGTGCTCCTGTGGCGGCAGATGCCCTCACCGCGACCAAAAAAACCTAGCTTCATAAAGCGGAGAGGGTTATATAGCGTTGAGGGGTCATAAGGTGTTACCGTACAATTTCTTCGGCGGCAGCGACTGTACTTGCCGGAGATCCACCATGGGAGCTTGTGTCTACCAGAGGGAGAAGGCTTGCTGCCACAATTGTGGTGCTGATGAAGACACGGTCCAATACACGGCACAACACACAAGAGATGTACCCTAGGTGGGCCGCACAGCGCAACGATTTGGTAACAGTGCTGGAAAGCACTGACCTCTCATTGTCTAGCGTTATTCAGTAGATGCTTGAGAATGACACGACGTGGGAGGCGATGGCCTCGTTCGGCGAGGATGTCGTGGCCTTAAAAGAGGCTGCGGAGAGGGCGAGAGAGGAGAATATGGAGAATGGCGAGCCTCGCAGACAGCGGAGCGCGGTTAAGGCGTTACGTGCAACTTATGCAAACTCCGTAATTGGGATCAGGGGTCACGCTGGAAACCTGACTTCATTGCACGGCACCGACATTGGAGAGGGCTGATGTAGGTTATTGCATTGGCCCCACCATGGTCCAAGCCTTGTCGTGGTGGTGGGGCATAGTAGCCTGGGGTGTACCTAGGCGAAGCTAATTGAATCCTGGGGGACCTTTGCCCCTCTTCTAAGAAGAGGGGGCTGAATATCAGAAGGAGGAATCGCTTTCGGTACCCCGCTTATAAGAAGAGGGGACCAAAGAGCATCAGGCGAGGATGGGAACCTCACCCCATTGCACTATCCCAAAGTCGGTGGGGTTGTCCTGTAGTGCGTGGCAACCCCATCTCTGGAGGTTGACTTGGTCACTTAGGGCTGAGTAGCCGTCAAGGTGCCCTGATAATTTGCTGTTACGGGGTACCTCACCAAGGGCGGCACCGTTGGCACTCGCGGTGGTTTTTGTGGGTATTCGGCACTATCATGTGCCGCGAGTCCCACACACCACTGGACCCCACCCAGGGTTAGTAAAGGCGCGTAAATGCGTTTCCCTGCATCAGCAAAAAGAAATGGTTGTCGCATGGGCCCCCTTTGTGAAGGAGTACGGTCCCCGTATACGGGACTGGCTAGTCGCCGAGGTGCCCTGTTGCTAACAGATCCTCGACAGCGGCCGACGGCACCCGCGGGGTTTTAGTGGATATTCGGTACAGTCGCGAGCCCCACACACCCACAGAATCCCACTCGGACCGGTGGAAGTGCTTAAAGCATTTCTTCGCGAAAAAAGACCTAAAGCATCAAGACCTTTGCTATTTTTTTTTAAAGCCTAACAAATGTAACGTACTGAACTTATTTTCGTCAGTCTTCCCGGATAAGTTCTGATTAAGGTATTGGTATAGCTGTGGTCTTCATTAGGAGTTGTAAACAATTGACTAACTGGAAATTTTATTGATTGTTTTTCTAATTGCTATTCACAATTATGCGGTCAAAGTTCAAACATCCAACGTGTCAGATTATCCCAACCTCGCTATCCCCACGTCATGTCAGCTTAAATCACAATACAGAGGGTATTTGATGGGTAATCTTATTTATGTTCGTCATTATTAATTAAGGATATATTTTCACGCACACCATGCTGATTTGCAGTAGAATTATGCTAGCGCCGAAGAGGCGCTTCTCGTTCACATGATGCCGTCGGAAAGTGACAGCTAAAACACAACAAAAGACAGCCAAACTGTTTCGTCTATTTCTTTACCCTCTTATATAAAAAAGAAGCCTTTCAAGTTTCCAATACAAGAGCCACATTTAGCTGGGAAATATATAAAGACTTGTGTTAAGACAGTTATTTACAGCTGGACTGACAATTTCACGCTTCACGGAAACAATATTAAAAACATTTTTTTTTTCTTTTCAGATCTGGACCACGCTACAGTAACTACCGGCACTAATAAAGCAATCCTACGATGGGATATTGAAGTAGCAGCCTCTTGAAACACGCTTCGAGTACAATAAAACAAAACGACGCCGAGATAGAAAAAAAGCACAGACAATTTACAACTCTAACTCCCACAACATAAAGAACAAAATCACTTAACAGCCAATTCACAATCCAATGGCTTTGCTCGGAGATAGAGGGAAAATCCAAGCAATATGTCAATTAATGCCTCCTCACGTTTGTAATCAATGGCGCCGTTCTAAACCTAAACAACTTCACGACGAGGTCGTGTTTCAGACTTGATTTGCGACCAAGTTCACTTCGCATATTTTATTTCTGTTCGTTTCCAAGAGTAAATATTGATTGTGTTCCGAATCAAACTCAATGCATGGTCACAACAAGATAACGACATTACCTATCGCCCACACCGGGGACTCGTATGGCGTCTCCAAATCATAATTTCCATTGTTTACGACCTAGCTTTGTTACTTTAACTTCGTGCCTTCTTGTGCTTATATCTTTAGTGTTTCAAGCTGATTCAGTAGTTTCAATCGAACCCGACTCCTTTGGTCTATATCCGAACTCAACTATCAACTGGACTTTGTACGACTTGAACGTAACCGAGAAACACTTGCATATAAAGCATCTCAAATATTCAACTGTCGCGACTGTTTTACTTGCAACAGTTTTCCTAATTGTGATCATCGGTACAATCGTTGGCAACGTCTTGGTCTGCGTTGCTGTGTGTTTGGTCCGCAAATTGAGAAGGCCCAGCAATTACTTGGTCGTGTCGTTGGCCGTTAGTGATCTTTGCGTTGCAGTCATAGTCATGCCTGTCGCAATGGTATACGATCTAATGGGCACTTGGCCGTTTGGTCCCGTGGTTTGCGATTTTTGGGTGTCAAGTGATGTTTTATCATGCGCAGCGAGTATCCTCAACCTATGTATGATAGCGGTTGATCGGCATTATGCAATCACGAAGCCTTTAGAGTACGGTGTGAAGAGAACGCCAAAGAGAATGCTATTTTGCGTTTTCGTTGTGTGGATCGGCGCAGCATTTATATCCTTACCTCCTGTATTGATATTGGGCAATGAGAAATCGGAGACATCGTGTTCTGTGTCTCAGAATCAAGGGTATCAGATCTACGCAACATTCGGCTCGTTCTATTTGCCACTGACAGTGATGGTTGTGGTTTATTATAAAATATTCAGCGCAGCCAGGAAAATTGTTCAGGACGAGAAGCGCGCTCAGTCACACCTGGAGACACATTGCTATTTGGAAATCAATGTCAAGAACGGTGGGGCAGCAGAAGCGAAGTTATTAGAAACACAAACATCACAACAGCCAACCAGAAACACTAGAGGATCAACAGCTAGCACGAATACCGTTGTAAGTGTAACATTTTTATTTTAATGGTTAAAAAACTCACAGCCGTGAAGTTAATGCGGTCTGATGACGTCAGCGACATACAGGCATATGCCCAGAAAATGCCTCTCAATTGAATTCCCCATTGAGTCGTCCAGGTAAACTACACGTTGCGCAACATGATCGCCATAACTTCAGGGTGGTGCTACATGAGCGAGACATAGTAGTATTTCTATAATATTAATGTATACATATTAAGTAAAAATGTATTTTATTTATGGTTTAGCTAGATAGTAAAAGTGTACAAAAAATGAGATAGAATTAATATTTCTAGTTCTTCTTTCCCACAAATGGAATCGACTTTCGTAAAATATATCGAATATAAACTAGAATTAAAACAAACTTCGCGAAAACTACAACATCCGTCGAACTTAAACTTTGACATTGTTCCTAGTTTACTTCCTTCTAAACAAAAGTTCCGCTAAAATAAGATAAAACAATCCCTTAGAACGAAACTTGGAAACACGAAAACGAAACCTCTCTTAGAATAAAACTACTTTTTTTATTTTCCCATGAGGTCTCTTTTATTTCTGTACTTTCATCACTTTTATGACCCTAATGCTGTATTCATACACTTACGGGGCTATCTTAATTGTGTTAATATCATTTACACAAAAATCCAGTTATAGAATGAATATTTGAGTTTACCCATAATCCTGATTATTTATGAAATTAATTTGAACTTCGCGTCAAAGCAAAGATCCGCGTCAAATTTTTAACATTATATATACATTTGTACAACGATCGTCGAAAACGTCAACTTACGCTTATATTTTGATTTGGATTAAATTTTGATTATAAGTCGTGCCCTTACTTTTACCGCATTACTTTCAGATTAATAAAATATGCAATCAACTTATAATTTTGTTACAGTGTAGCGTTGACAAAGCGGAGAGTTCAATAGGAAGATGCTTCACTGGACAACGAAAATCTAACGAATCACAGTATCCGATGTTACAGCAATCACAAAGAACACCAAGACCGATTCACACTATCAATCGAGGTCCATCGGCACCAAACCCGGAACTCAAAGTTCCCGTTAAAGAACGTCGGAGACAGTCTTCGGAGAGTAGCAATAAAATACCTACGAGTAGAATCCGTTCATCTCTCTCGAACTTTGCTCAAAAAAGCCATTTCGCCAAGGATTTGCTGCAGCCGAGTCAGGTGACTCACCAAAAGAAATTAAGGTTCCAACTGGCTAAGGAGCGCAAAGCTTCCACGACTTTAGGAATCATAATGTCAGCGTTTATCATCTGTTGGTTGCCATTCTTTGTTTTGGCAGTCGTCAGACCCTTCGTCGCCGAAGATGCCATCCCTGATGCTGTCAGCGCCCTTTTCCTATGGCTTGGCTACATAAACAGCTTACTTAATCCAATAATCTACGCGACGCTCAACAGAGATTTCCGTAAACCGTTTAAAGAAATTCTTTTCTTCCGTTGTTCCAATTTGAACCATATGATGCGAGAAGAATTTTATCATAGCCAATATGGCGGTCCAGAACAACATTACTGTGGAAATAATTCACCCAAATATCTGAATTACGATGAAGGTATAGAGATAGTGTCGGCCATGGATAGAGAAGAAACCAGAGCTTCAGAGAGTTTTCTATGATTGTCAATGCCCGAGGTCAGCCACGACCTGGATACTGTGATTTAAATTAAGGCTAATAATATCAATATAACTTTCATCTTAAGCAATTTGTGTTAGTACGTGTAATCGAGCTAGTCGCGTTGTTTTAATCGATACATTAGTATTCTGTGGATTCAGTCCATTGTAAATATTTTAGTGTAGCCACAATAAATCTAAGATTAAAAATGACAGATTCGGGTAAGACCAAAGAGTCTATTTATTATAGTGAATTTATAGCAGAATGTCGTGAATGTAACTGTATGGATAGATTAAAGTATGTTGTACTGACATAAATGGTATTTTAATATATGTGATAGTAGATATAGATATATGAGTTTACTAACCTCTAGAAAGTGTTCTGTTATTTTCATGTAAAATGTAAATAGTTGGTGTTTTTGTTTCAAATGTTACATTATTATCAATAAATAGGGTTACGTGATCTGAAACGCCCCCGAAATATCTGAGACCAAGTTTTACTTACATAACACAAACACATACCATAACACTATTCGGTTCAACCACTCCTTTGATATTTGTTCTCTATTTTATAGTGCAGGGCAATTTACAATGCGCTGTGAATATCTAAAGATAAATTTGATTATTTTTTTCTACACAACCGTAAATATACAATAATAGGGAAATAGGAAATATTCTATTATTACAGCTCCGGCCGCGTCAAATTTTCATCTACTCTATGTTTCGGTGGCGTGTCTATTTACATAACTCTATGTTTCGGTGGGGTGTCTATTTACACAAGCCTATGTTTCACTAACAGGAATATGTTAACGCGATTTGTAAATTAACTGCCACGAGACATTACTATACGAACTGTTACATTTCTTTAAAGTTGTTTATTAAATGTGTGTGCAATAATAATATTATAAGTACCTACAGTAGGAGTTTATTGATTGGTCTGAAGCTCTAGCTGTTTATACAACTGGGTTTGTTCATGTACTTTGGTATAGCACAGATAAGCACCGGAAACTGTAATCACATGAGGAGCAAAGTGGTCGAAATAAATACAATTGATGATACTAAAGCCTTCCTCGGTAGTTGCCACATCCGTTAGTGAAAATCCCTGCAGTATTTTTACGATCACATCGAGACAGACAGCATTAGCTGTATCGTTTTAATTATATGTATGTATAAAAGTTCTGATTTTAAATTTATCTTTCTAAAGAGCCATAATTATTTAAAGGTTTTGAAAGTCCCACATTCTAATAATTTAAATGAAAAAAAAATTAATAGAAAATATGATAAAATATACGTTTCGCATACCCCTGTGTGTAGTTTATTTATCTCAACTAGCAGCGCACTTCAGACCGATCTCATACAATTATAAACATTAGTTAGTATTGTATCGAGACATGATAATGAATGTAAATATATATAACGGTACATC